>LR812536.1:8547134-8829634 GCA_903798195.1 Danio kyathit | reverse complement strand
CAATTAATTTATTCATTCATTCATTCATTCATTCATTTATTATTCAGGGGTTGCCACAGCAGAATTAACCGCCAACTTATCCAGCATCCGTTTTATGCAGCCGATGCCCTTCCAGCCGCAATCCAACACTGGGAAACACCCACACACTCTTTAAATAAATTTAAAACATGATTTAAATAGATATCAATAAAATAAATAAATACATTTGATTTAAATAAGTACATTGATTAATTTAATAAATTAAAATAAATTAATTAAAATAAAGAAATATAATTAAAATAAAGAAATAAAAATTAAATAAATATAAATAAAAATGATTTAAATATAATTAAAATAAATAAATACATTTTATTTAAATAAGTAAATCAATTAATTTAATCAACAAAAATAAATTAAAATAAATTAAAATAAGTAAATATAATTAAAAATAATTTAAATAAATAAATATAAATGAAAAATTATTTAAATATATAAAAATATAATACAAATAAAATAAAAATAAATGCATTTTATTAAAATAAATAAATTTTATTTAAAAAAATTAATTAATTAAAATGGATGAATTTTAAAAAAGTTAATTCTATAAATTAAAAAAATAAATTCAAATAAATGTATTTAATTATTTAATTTATTATAATTATAATTAACTGACTGATTACCAAAGTCATGTTATGTACTGTTTTTCCCCATCTATAATCATGAACCTACAGTATTTAGAAACCATTTATTCCACAGAGCACCTAGGAACATGTTGGTAATATTATTTCACCAGCTCCTGAAAGTTAGCTCTCCATCTTCCCTTTTAGAAGTTTCCCAGAAAGTTCTCATCTACACTTTTTTTTTCTTGTTTAAATCTTGATGCATTGGCTGGATTTGTCCATTTTTCCCCCTCTTGGACAGGAACAAACTGGTGCTGTCTGGAATTACTGATGCTCCGGCCCCTGTGATGACAGAAAGCGATTGAAGAGAATATGAAACAGCAGACAGATAAATCATATGACACGGCAGCCGTTTTAAATGACAAGCGCTCTGACCCCCAAGTGTCCTTTTGTTGAGTTTAATACTCGCCGCTTTCCCCCGGCTCATCACTCAAGCACAAACAGATCAAACTCCACATACTCTAAGCTTCTGAATGTGAGTCTGAACATACACTAATTTCTTATTGTTAATTATGTTGTTACTAGGGTGACACGGTGGCTCAGTGGTTAGCACTGTCGCCTTAAAGTAAGAAGGTCGCTGGTTCGAGTCCCTCCTGGGTCAGTTGGCATTTCTGTGTGGAGTTTGCATGTTCTCCCCGTGTTGGCGTGGGTTTCCTCTGGGTGCTCTGGTTTCCCCCACAGTCCAAATACATGCGCTATAGGGGAACTGCATAAATTAATTGGCAGCACGGTGGCGCAGTGGATAGCACTATCTCCTCACAGCAAGAATGTCACTGGTTCAAGCTCCAGCTGGGTCAATTGGCATTTCTGTGTAGAGTTTGCATGTTCTCCCCATGTTGGCGTGGGTTTTTGCCGGGTGCTTCGGTTTCCCCCACAGTCCAAAGACATGCGCTATAGGTGTCCAAAAAAAGATGTCCAAAGTCTTTACACGCAATGACCCAGAGACTGCTTACAGACTAGGGTTGGGCGATGTTGACCAATTTGGCATCGTACGATGTCTAATGTGAACATCGGCGATGGACGATGGTATCGTAGTCGTAGGCGGGGTGGGGGTGGTTGTTGTTAAATATCAATTAATTCATAATGAATTTAATAATTGTAACCTATCGTTTTCACTACCTGACCCACATGGTCTTTACTTTACCCATGACCAAACCATAAATAAATAAAGTTATACACAAATTACCATCTGTCAATCACTTTTTTTCCGCGGGACTCTGGCATGATCATGTGGAGTGATCTGCGTCCTTATATAATGGCTTTTCCCCACAGCTGGTGGCGGAGACGAGACGAGAGTTAGTTTGGAGTTCACTGTAATTTGTATTGTGATTAATGATAAATTCCTTATTTTATTATTATTTTGAGGACATAATAACAAGTTAAGATGCTAGGGCTCGACCGTTTTGGTCACACTTGCGCCTGATATTTTATGCGACCTAAAATATGTATTTGAAAGCATTTGTGCTAGTGCATACATTTTTACCGTGCGACTTGTTTTCACTGCAAAATCCTCACCGGGTGCGTGGATTTAGGAGACATTTATGCAGGATGCATCTTTAGTTTGCACCTAAAGACACCAAACGCAGCGCTCAGGAACAGATTAAAACAGTTGTTATGTGAATTTGCTGAAGTAAAAAAGCCCGCAAAGCTTGCCCCGCCTTTGTGCTCTTCCCATTGGCCCAATGCGCTAGAACTGAACGCGAATGGATTGGTTAATATCAGCTGTCAATCACTCAGTCAAAGCCCTGCTGCCTTCACAACATGACAGGAGCAACAGCCGCGGAAATGTGACGCGCTGAAGATGAGAGAATGAAAATAACACTGACAGATTTAGTTTTAGAAAGCACCTAAAGTTAAATAATGGCACATCTTATTAGTGATCATGTGCTGAATGTTAATCCACCATTTACACTTTTCCAAGAGTGGATAAAAGACTTCCAGTGGCTTCAAGTCCGCTATGAAAATAACTAAAGCCATTCACTGTAAAGTCTGTGGGACGGGGTTTACAGGTAACAGCGTTTGCCACTGAATCTACACATTTTAAGCGCGAGAGGTACTGTATAATCCTCACGATGCTGTCAGCCGTGCAAACAGCAGCTATAAGTATAATATAACACAGCTCATGAAAAGACCGTTATTGCTATTAAGATGGCATGCAAATAATAAGTTATATATCAATATACATGTGGGGCGGGGCGATGGATCACGATGCTGGCTCAGCATCGTGAAGTTTATCAGCCATCGGCGATGGACGATGACATCGTCTATCGGCCCAACCCTATTACAGACTGCATGTCACTGATGAGGAAATGAAGGGTGTCGACTGTGAAATGAATGAAATCACCAAACAGCCTTAAACAATCACTAAATGGAACGAATGAAGAATGGAAGGAAGGGCCGAATGAAGGAAGGAAAGATTCAAGGAAGGACTAAACAAACTAAGGAAGGAAGGAATGAAGGAACGAATGAACGAACAATGGACCTAATGAAGGAAGGAACAAAAGAATGAACAAAAATATGAACAAACGAATAAATGAATGAGCAAATTGATCAAGGGAGGAACGAGGGAAGGAACAAATGAAGGAAGGATTCTAGGAAGGACTGAACAAACTAAGGAAGGAACGAGCGAATGAACGAATGAACGAACGAACGGACGAACGAGTGAACGAACAAACTAACGAATGAAGAAAGAAACAAATGAATGAAGGAAGGATTCAAGGAAGGACTAAACAAACTAAGGAAGGAAGGAAGGAAGGAACGAACGAAGGAATGAATGAAGG
The DNA here is from genome assembly GCA_903798195.1 of Danio kyathit. NCBI lineage: Eukaryota > Metazoa > Chordata > Actinopteri > Cypriniformes > Danionidae > Danio > Danio kyathit. The sequence goes on along the minus strand of LR812536.1, from coordinate 8,826,195 downwards.
AACAAATAAATGAAGGAAGGATTTAAGGAAGGACTAAAACTAAGGAAGGAAGGAATAAACGAACGAACGAACAATGGACCTAATGAATCAAGGAACAAAAATATGAAGGAACAAATGAATGAAGGATTCAAGGGAAGAAGGAAGGAACGAAGGAACAAAAATATGAAAGAACGAATGAATGAATGAATAAGCAAATTGATGAAGGGAGGAACGAAGGAAGGAACAAATGAAGAAAGGATTCTAGGAAGGACTGAACAAACTAAGGAAGGAACGAGCAAATGAACAAACGAACAAGCGGATGAACGAACAAGCGAGCGAACGAACGAACGAATGAAGGAAAGATTCAAGGAAGGACTAAACAAACTAAGGAAGGAAGGAATGAACGAACGAATGAACGAACAATGGACCTAATGAAGGAAGGAACAAAAATATGAAGGAACAAATGAATGAAGGATTCAAGGAAGGAAGGAAGGAACGAACGAACGAACAAAAATATGAACGAACGAATGAATGAATAAGCAAATTGATGAAGGGAGGAATGAAGGAAGGAACAAATGAAAGAAGGATTCTAGGAAGGACTGAACAAACTAAGGAAGGAACGAGCGAATGAACAAACGAACAAGCGGATGAACGAACAAGCGAGCTAGCAAACGAAAGAATGAAGGAAGGAAAGATTCAAGGAAGGACTAAACAAACTAAGGAAGGAAGGAATGAACGAACGAATGAACGAACAATGGACCTAATGAAGGAACGAACAAAAATATGAACGAACAAATGAATGAATAAGCAAATTGATGAAGGGAGGAATGAAGGAAGGAACAAATGAAAGAAGGATTCTAGGAAGGACTGAACAAACTAAGAAAGGAACGAGCGAATGAACGAACAAGCGTGCGAGCGAACGAATGAATGAAGGAAAAAACAAATGAATGAAGGAAGGATTCAAGGAAGGACTAAACAAACAAAGGAAGGAATGAAGGAACGAACGAACGAACGAACGAAGGAATGAATGAAGGAAGGAACAAATAAATGAAGGAAGGATTTAAGGAAGGACTAAAACTAAGGAAGGAAGGAATGAACGAACGAACGAACAATGGACCTAATGAATTAAGGAACAAAAATATGAAGGAACAAATGAATGAAGGATTCAAGAAAGGAAGGAAGGAACAAAAATATGAACGAACGAATGAATGAATAAGCAAATTGATGAAGGTAGGAACGAAGGAAGGAACAAATGAAGAAAGGATTCTAGGAAGGACTGAACAAACTAAGGAAGGAACAAGCGAATGAACAAACGAACATGCGGATGAACGAACAAGCGAGCGAACGAACGAACGAATGAAGGAAAGATTCAAGGAAGGACTAAACAAACTAAGGAAGGAAGGAATGAAGGAACAAATAAATGAAGGAAGGATTCAAGGAAGGACTAAAAAAATTAAGGAAGGAAGGAATGAACGAACGAATTAACAAACAATGGACCTAATGAATTAAGGAACAAAAATATGAAGGAACAAATGAATGAAGGATTCAAGAAAGGAAGGAAGGAACAAAAATATGAACGAACGAATGAATGAATGAATAAGCAAATTGATGAAGGGAGGAACGAAGGAAGGAACAAATGAAGAAAGGATTCTAGGAAGGACTGAACAAACTAAGGTAAGGAACGAGCGAATGAACAAACGAACATGCGGATGAACGAACAAGCGAGCGAACGAACGAATGAAGGAATGAAAGATTCAAGGAAGGACTAAACAAACTAAGGAAGGAAGGAATGAACGAACAATGGACCTAATGAAGGAAGGAACAAAAATATGAAGGAACAAATTAATGAAGGATTCAAGGAACGAACGAACGAACAAACAAAAATATGAACGAACGAATGAATAAGCAAATTCATGAAGGGAGGAACGAAGGAAGGAACAAATGAAGAAAGGATTCTAGGAAGGACTGAACAAACTAAGGAAGGAACGAGCAAATGAACGAACGAACGGACGAACGAGCAAACGAACGAACGAATGAAGGAAAAAACAAATGAATGAAGGAAGGATTCAAGGAAGGACTAAACAAACTAAGGAAGGAAGGAAGGAAGAAATGAATGAAGGAAGGAACAAATGAATGAAGGAAGGATTCAAAGAAGGACTAAACAAACTAAGGAAGGAAAGAAGGAACCAATGAATGAATGAATGACTGAAGGACCTAATGAAGAAAGGAACAAAAATGTTAAATAAATGAATGAATAAATGAAGGAAGGAAGGACAGAACGAACAAACAATGGAATGAAGGAAGGTTGGAAGCAATAAACGAATATAGAAAGATCACTTGATGCACTACAGAATGTTACGTTTACACATCCCTGCACAAATCCCATGTAAACCTCAGTTTTTCACAGCGTAATACTCACTACTCACTACTCTTGAGTACTTTTGATAGGGCTACTTTTTACTCATACTTTGAGTAATATTTACAACAGATACTTTTACTCTACTTGCACTACATTTTTGGGCAAGTAATGGTACTTTTACTTGAGTATGATTTTACAGTACTCTTTCCACCACTGGGTATTGGGTAGATGTGTAGAATAAGATCATACTTTATAAGTGCTAATAAACAGTTAACATCTTAACAGTAGGCAGGTAATGAGCCAGTAGTAAATGGTGTGAATGGTAAACTAAAGTGTTTTGCCGTTTTTTTTTTTTTGGCTCTTGTCATAGTGAAGTGAGCGTTAAACAGAAGCCAGTTCAGCCAAACGGTCTTCAGTCCTGATGGAGCTGAAATCTCCAGCCACACGCAGGCTTTCTCCAGGGTCACTGCTGAAGCTCAATAGTAAATCACAGCAGTGTGTCGGGTCCCAGCAGGAGCGTTTCTCCAGTGGGCATTATTACAGGCCCCTCGCTGCCATTCATTCAGCCCGTCCTGAGGGAGATCCTGTTACTGCCGCTTCAACACACTCCAACACAAAACATTAAAATCACTCTCGAAAGCCAAAAGCGCAGAGCCAGACAGCCACTCCAATGTGGGATTTTAGAAAACATGAACACATACGGTATCCGTGCACATCATCATTTATTATTGCTTGACATCGCATCCAATCATTACCAAAGTATTAAAATGTCAGTTTAACATACAGTACAGTTGAAGTCTAACCACTGTGGCTCAGTGGTTAGCACTGTCGTCTCACAGCAAGAAGGTCGCTGGTTTGCTCTGGTTTCCCCCACAGTCCAAAGACAAGTGCTATAGGTGAATTGAATAAACTAAATTGGCCGTAGTGTATGACTGTGTGAAAGAGAGTGTATGGACGCGCGTGCTGTGTGTGCGTGAATTGTATGATATTGTGTGTGACTCGTCGTTGCAGAAAGGCTTAAATTAACTCATCAAATACATCAAATAATCATTGGGAAAGTGTTTCCCAGTACTGGGTTGCGGCTGGAAGGGCAACTGCTGAGTAAAACATATGCTGGAATAGCTGGCAGTTCATTCCGCTGTGGCGACCCCTGATAAATTAGGGACAAAGCTGAAGGAAAATGACTGAACGGAGTCTAAATGATTAGCCGTTCTGTGAAATTCTTTTTCAAATATTTCTCAAATGATGTTTAACAGATTAAGGAATTTTTCACAGTATTTCCTATAATTTTTTTTCTTCTAGAGAAAGTCTTATTTGTTTTACTTCGGCTAGAATAAAAGCAGTATTACTTAAAAAAAACAAAAAAAAAATTTATATTGTCTACAGAACAAACCATTGTTATACAATGATTTGCCTAATTACCCTAAGTTGCCTAATTAACCCAGTTAAGCCTTTAAATGTCACTTTAAGCTGTATAGAGTGTCTTAAAAATATCTAGTCAAATATTATTTACTGTCATCATGGCAAAGATAAAATAAATCAGTTATTAGAGATGAGTTATTAAAACTATTATGTTTGGAAAATGCAGAAATTGGGGTCAAACAACAATAAATAAGGTCAAGAATCTTGGTGTGACTCTGGAGTCAGATCTGAGTTTCAGTACTCATGTCAAAGCAGTTAGTAAATCAGCATACTATCATCTCAAAAACACTGCAAGAATTAGATGCTTTGTTTCCAGTGAGGACTTGGAGAAACTTGTTCATGCTTTTATCAGCAGCAGGGTGGATTACTGTAATGGACTCCTCACGGGCCTTCCCAAAAAGACAGTCAGACAGTTGCAGCTCATCCAGAACTGCTGCCAGGATTCTAACCAGAACCAGGAAATCAGAGCACATCACACCTGTCCTCAGGTCTTTACACTGGCTCCCAGTTACATTTAGAATAGATTTTAAAGTAATATTACTTGTCTATAAACCATTCAAATGGCCAAGGACCTCAATACATTACAGATATGCTCACTGAATACTAACAGATCCCTCAGATCATGTAAATTAGAAATTCCAAGAGTTCAGTCAAAGCAGGGTGAATCCACCTTCAGCTACTACGCCCCTCGCTGCTGGAATCAGCTTCCAGAAATGATCAGATGTGCTCCAACATTAGGCACGTTCAAATCCAGACTGAAAACACATCTGTTTAGCTGTGCCTTTACTGCATGAGCACTGTGCTACGTCCGACAGATCACACTATTATGTCTTTCTTTTCATTCCTTTGAAACCTTTTTAACACATTTTAATGTTTTTAATATTTATTCTTTGTTTTTTGATACTTGTTTCTTTTATTCTTCGTTATGTAAAGCACTTGGAATTATCATTGTGTATGAAATGTGCTAATTACAAAAACTTTCTTTGCCAAAAAAATATACAGCGGGGCTAATAATTCAGTAGGGCTAATAATTCTGACTTCAACTGTATATACAAGGAAAAACAGATGGATTTAAATGCATCTCTGTGTATGAAAGAATAATGAACAGATCGTGAGTCTAAACTCCTAAATAAATGTCTGGAGTTATAACTTTAAATTTAACTGTTTTGATTTTCTAGTTCTGATTTGATTACAGGTAAAAATTGAAGGTACTTTTTGATAAACTAATTTTTCTATCCATAAATAGGTTTTAAAAAGAGTTGTTTATGACATATCCGTGTCTTTATTGTCTATTCCTAATATGAAGAAATAATTCCTTATTTTACTTAAAGGAAAAATCACTGTTACATTATGTTTAAGAATTATTTTAGAGAATTATTTGAGAATTAATTAATGTATTGGATAACTTGATCTCAATCCCTCTCACTGCAATATGTGTACCCTTCAATTTTGCTCAGGCAGGTTTCATCAGTGGTGTAAAGTACTTGAGTAAATGGACTTCGTTACTTTACTTAAGTATTTTTTTGGCTGCTTTGTACTTGTACTGAGTATCAAAAATATAAGCAACTTTTACTCTTTACTTGACTACGTTTTTGATTGAATATATGTACTTTTTACTCCACTACATTTGAACGGATGCTTACCGTTACTCATTACATTGTGATTGTGCACGACAAGTCGGCATCTTTATCTACCACGGCTAATTTGTTGGGGGGATGAGGCGATATCGCCATCTGCAGGGTGCTGAAGGTACTGTATGCTATTTATGAGCTAAATCATGTGAACGTATTTTAGCAGCTTGCCTAATACCAGGTGTTTAATTAGCGACATGGCTGCAGCCAGTGATGAAGCCGAAGCTTGAATTTATATGTAGTTTACTAAGTTGAAAAATAACAGTGCTCCTCTTTGTTTAATTTTAATACAGAGAAAACATCTTAATCTATTGAAAAACTACTCAAAATAAAAATATTGCCCCCCTCTGATACTGAGAGATGAATCACATCAAAGTCAGCTCTGATTTTTTTTACTACTTTTTACTACTTTTTTTTTTTTTTGATAAATTGTTTATGCCTTTTTTAAACATTTGAGTTTGACTGAGACTTTTTGTTCTATTTTTTAAATATATTTTGTTCTGCCATTTTGAAACATTAAGGTGTTCAATTTAATTTATATATTAGGAAAATTAAACCTTTCTTGGTGTTCTTTAAACCTACATTCAGTATAGGTAAAATACTTAAGTTCTTTTAAAATCGGATACTTTAATACTTTTACTCAAGTCTTATTGGAATTGATGACTTGTAACTTGTAATGGAGTCATTTTTACAGTAAGGTATCTGTACTTTTACTCAAGTATGGTTTTCAGGTACTCTTTACACCTCTGGGTTTCATTAGTTTGCCTTTATTATTGCTTCGGTTGAACCACAACTCAAAAGCAATATCTGATTTTTATTAATCTGATTTTAATCTTAATATTCATTTTCAGTTGTTTTTGATTAATCATGACTTTTTTGGTTATTTCATAATAATAATAATTCCTTACATTTATATAGCGCTTTTCTAGACACTCAAAGGCTACGTTCACACTGCAGGCAAATGTGGCCCGAATCTGATCTTTTCGCCCATATGTGACTCAGGTCTTGACAGTGTGAACAGCCCAAACCACATGGAATCTGATCTTTTCACTTCAGATTTGTGCCACTTTCATATGTATTCTTAAATCAGACACAGATCTGATGTTTTGCAGTGCGACCGCAGTGTAAACGGTTATGTCGGATTTCATGTGACTTTTACATAATCTTCGAGCGACATGCGTCATCATTCTGTCCTGCAAACATCATCTACACCTCTGCAGCATAGTAGAATAACACACAGGGCGATTACTTTACCACAGAAAGTTGGTTGTTCATTTTGAAAAAAGATTTTGAAGACAAAACTGGTGCTTGTTAACCACTCTGGTTAACGATCGGGACGCGGGATGATCGCGATGCTAAAGAGCGTCGGGGGTGTTGCGGAAAGGGGATCCGTGCACAAAGGAGGGGGCACTTTCATTTTAAGGACGAACATTATCTCTGAGCGAATAAAGGGCAGGAGCTAAAGCACCCAAACCCCCCATCTGCACGTGTCTGTTGTTTATAATGAAGTAAAATAAAATAACTGCAAACGGAGATAAACCAACTCCGCCTTCACAGTTCAGTCTGCGGCTGCTCATTAACCCTTGATGAGTTCACTACACCGCTGGTCAGACAGACGCGCGCCGCGGTTGTCATAAATCACAAATGATCAGTGTTTTCAATCACAAGGGACTTATTTTAGGTTTCAAATGCCGAAATACACATTAGCAGCAGCAGAAAAACCCTTTACAGTTCATGTAATACACCACGGTTGTCTGTGAAAAGGGCAATAATCATATTAAGCATAATCTGACAACGTGCTTCATACAGTATACACATTGTGTGCATAATTAGACATTTTGTGTTGTCCGTGACAATACTTCTGAGCATGCGGGTCAGTTTACGACCATGATCTGTTCACACTGCAAATCTGATATTGGCCACATTTATAACAACAGTGTGAACAGCTAGGCAAAAAAATCAGATCTGGGAAAAAAAAAATCAGATTTGAGCACTAAGCCTCGCAGTGTGAACGTAGCCAAAGTGCTTTACACAATGGGGGGAATCTCCTCATCCACCATCAGTGTGCAGCATCCACCAGATTTACTATTTCAAAGGACAACTTGGGATTTTTAACTACCACAGAGAGTCAGGACCTCGATTTAACATCTCATCTGAGAGACGGCGCTCACTGACAGTATAGAGTCCCCTTCACTATACTGGGGCATTAGGACCTACACAGACCGCAGGTTGAGCGCCCCTGTTGGCCTCACTAACACCACTTCCGGCAGCAACCTAGCTTTCCCATGTGGTCTCCCATCCAGGTACTGACCAGGCGCAGCCCTGCTTAGCTTCAGTGAGCGACCATGTGAGAGTTACAGAGAGCTAGCTGCTTTCAGTATTTCAGCGACCACTTTGCGTTTTCTATCTTCAATACAAACCAATTATAATTTAGTCATTTTTTTCTCTCTAACTGTACGAAACCATGACGTAAAAACTCAAATGTGTACCAAACCATAAATATTGTTATCCTAGCATACAGCATTGTCCACCTGTGATCAAAAAGATATAAATTAACTCATTCATTTACCTTAAGCTTACTTTCCTTCAGTCTTTCAGAGATCGCCACAGCAGAATGAACCGCCAAATAGTCCAGCATATGTTTTACACAGCTAATTCCCTTCCAGCCGCAACCCAGTATTGGGAAACACCCATTCACTCTCACAATCACACACACACACTCATACAATATGGACAATTTAGCTTATTCAATTCACATATAGTCCATGTGTTTGGACTGTGAGGGAAACTGGAGCACCCGGAGGAAACACACGCCAACACAGGGAGAGCATGCAAACTCAAAACAGCAATGCTAACTGATTGGCCTAGCCGGGACTCGAACCAGCGACCTTCATGGTGTAAGATGACAATGCTAACCACTGAGCCACTGTGACAATATTTTAATACCAGGTCTAAACAAGGCCTATAATATTTTTAAGCTTGTCCATTTTTTTATTTTATTATTATTATTATTGTTTTTTTTATTGTCAAGAACCACAGGTAATACTGCATTGCCTGTATGTGTTTTTTTTTAACTCTCAGTATGCTGTTTGCCGTTGTCCTGCATTTAATGAACCACCAAGCACAACAATTTTAGCTAAATAATCATCAATAATGCTCTACTTAAGAAATGAAGTCACCCGCTGTAGTATACTGCACATCTTGGATGGCCTGAGGGTAATTAAACAAACTGCAATTTTTCATTTTTATGTGAACTATCCCTTTAATATTTACTCAAACTTCTACAAACATTTTGGCTAATTAATTTAAGCTGCGCTCGAACCCGCGAGCATTTGATAATATTAAATAACCCAGTCATGCTATTTAGGAGCGTCATAAAACTTACATCGGCCAAAGCATCAATAATGAATTTTGCATGGTTTTACACTTCAGTCATTAATAGACTAAATATTTTATTAAACATACTTTTCCTTTTTTTCCCTGGGATATATTAGAAAAGGCAGCGAGTGCCATTGAGGCAGTGTTCTAATTATCTTCACCAATGGCTCCGGGGACGAGGCCTGCTTGAATGAGAACACAGAGCAACTGAACTTGTAACTTGGCTCCAAATCAAAGCATCGGGGTCCCGAGGTTCAGGAGACGGGAACACCATTTCTAAAATTAAGGCTGATAATATAGCAACATGATTTGAGTTCATAACAAGCCGAGGGCAGGAAAAAAAAAGAACTGCTGTTAGCATTAAGATGAATCACAATTCACAGTGAACAAGACCGATTCCTCCTGTGAGTTAAATACTTTATTATACTCTACAGTAAAATGTGCGGTGAACACCACTGTAAAAAAAATGGTTGTAATTTCAACTGTAAAACACTGTAATAATGTTACTCTAAAAAAAGACATGCAGGTATAGATGAACTGAATTAGTCAAATTGGCCGAGTGTGAATGTAAGTGTGTATGGGTGTTTACCCCATTGCTCCGACAACAGTCTGATATGCATGCAAGGTCAAAAACACTTTCATTGTCTTACAATATGCATTTATTTTTACCTAATTATCCCAACGATTCCCATACGATTCGTTCAGCGATTAATTTGTTCCCAAACCCTTCCTTAGCACGATGCTAATCTGCGCTGATTGGTTCGATGATCCAGTCTGTTGCGATTGGTTGACTGCATTCAGCGTGAGACAGAGTGAAATGCCCACCACGGCTAATCAACAACACTAAAGTAGTAAGAGTGCAGAGTAAAAAAGCTGAACTGTTTTGAAACTTGACCGCCCCACACGTGTAGGAACAGCTGACAGTGGCCATGGCAATACGACAGTGGATAGCGAGCTCACAAATGCATTTACATGCATAAACAAAGCGACACGCATTGCATTTTCAACGTGGTTTTACGTGTACAAGCCGTGTGGGGCGGTTACAAGCATACTTGTCAATATTGGGATGTAGGGTTGGGCCTATAGACGATGCCATCGTCCATCGCCGATGGCCGATAGACATCACGATGCTGAGCCGGCATCGTCGATCCTCCGCACCGCCCCCGTCGTAAACCCGTTCATGAAAAATACACCGTTTACACTAATACAGCTTAGTTTTAAAATGGCATTTTAGAACGAAAATGATCCACGTCCATGCTGGCGTTTCATCTAACATTTCTGAAGAGCCCTCCGTCCACTGAAAACACACATCACGTGACCACACCCACACACACACTGTCATGCGCTCGTCTGAGCTCCAGAGAACAGTGTACGTCGGACAGTTTATCAAGCATGTACCGCTGAATCGCGTCTCACTATAGCTGTTAAACATGATATTTAATTAATCTTGTCTCTATCTAACGACTCTTCGGTCTTTTGAATCTATCAGGTAACGTGTCACAGCATCAGTACACTGCTTCAGTCTTTCACTTTCACGCTTGTACTTAGCAATTTTAACGAAACCCTCAGATACTGTTGGTTGTGCACCTTTTTTTACCAACCAAGTTTGTCGATGCTATTATATAGCGATTTTCACAGGCGTCGAGCAGAAGAGTAGGCATTACTCCTTGACGTTAGATGGCGCTACACAACTTAAAGCTTCTGACAACCGCTTGTAACACAGAAGAAGAAGATAAACTTGACACGCTTGTTGTTATGGATGGTTCAAGTAGCAGCTCCAGCTCTATTGATGAAGAAATGATTATTATTCACTAGTGCAATAAGCAGCTCCACGTTCAAATCGCCTCTGGGCATCTTCTTCAATGTGCGCTCGCATTGACAGTTTTGTACTTGAGCGCCTCCAAATGCTGTTTACTGTAACTTCAGCAGCTCCGTGCACGTGAACAAAAGTGGCAATCTGATTGGTGGAGAAGGTTTTGGCATTTTTTAACAATTACACTTTTGCGCCTGCCGTTTTGCGCGTTGGTGTGCACGATCACATTGACGCCCTTTATTTGGTCACATGGCCTTATACCAAACTCGTAAAAAGGTTGAGGATCTACGTTGTTGCTGAAGATTGTCACAACGGTATCACGATGTTACCATTTAAATGGCCGTTGCTTTAGGTTGTGCTTAGGCTGCATGGACGACCACAGTACATTTACTCGTCATCAATGAGTCAGTTAAAATTTCAACAGATCGTTCGGCGTCTCATTCTACAACGACCGAGATAGGAGTATTGCTTTATTTCTTCTTGCTAAATAAGTCATCAGTGGTTATTTCTGTAGTCCTGTTGTGTCAAGCTCTGATTTGTTTTCTCTTTTTCACTGCCTATTTTGACTTGTGGCTGCTGTTGATCCATCTCTGAACTGGCTTCTCTGTTGGATTTCTTTCTCTGACAACTTTCTCCGTACCAACAACTACACTTGGTCTTCCGGTGCGCTCCCTGGTCAGCTGTATTCTCCAGTCCAGATTTATATTGTAATGGTTTCTTGTTTACTTCTCTTATTTGTTTACCCTCTCAATTGACATTTTAATTTAGCCTACCCTTTTAGTTTAATTATATATAGTGAATTATTTAATATAATCTAAACTTTAATTTATAGTGTTTGCTTATAATTAGATGTGTCCTGTATGTATTAGGGCTGTGTATTGGCAAGGGCCTCATGATACGATACATATCGCGATACATGGGTCACGATACAATATATCGCGATACAATAAATATTGTGATATATTGCAATAGTTTGTATTAGTGTGTCACATTATATTGACAACTTGATAAAGTCAGCAGACAAATTAAAATTGGACCATGGCATCATTGTCATAGGGGGAGGTGAATTAATTATTTATGAATAATTAATAAATTCATAACTAATTAATTATTTGTAGCCTACCTTTTTAACTACCAGACCCGCATGGCCTTTGTTTTACTCATAACCAAATCATAAATAAATAAAGATAAGTTACACACAAATTACCACCTGTCAATCACTTTTTTTTTTTCGAGGGACTGACTAGGCAGAGTGAACTGTGCTGTTATGGCGTCCACACACTTGCTTGGTAAAAAAGGTGCACAACCTACAGAAACCAACCAACAGTATCTGAGGTTTTCACTAAAATTACTAAGTACAAGCGTGAAAGCGAAAGACTGAAGCAGTGTACTGATGCTGTGACACGTTACCTGAGAGAATCAAAAGACAGAAGAGTCGTTAGATTGAGACAAGATTAATTAAATATCACGTTTAACAACTAACTTATAGTGAGATGCAATCCAGCGGTACATCCTTGATAAACTGTCCGTACCGTACTGTGTGTGGCTGTGTCTGTGTGTGTGGTCATGTGATGTGCGTTTTCAGCAGACGGAGGGCTGTTCAGAAATGCCAGATGAAACGCCAGTTTTGATGTGGATCATTTTCGTTCTGAAATGCCATTTTAAAACTAAGCTGTATCAGTGTAAACGGGGCCTGAGTGTGTGTTTTTCACGAGCAGGTTTGCAACGGGGGCGGTGTGGAGGATCGGTGATGCCGCCTCAGCATAATGATGTCTATAGGCCATCGGCGATGGATGATGCCATCATCCATTGACCCATCCCTAACAGCTCTAAAAGCTGGAGGCACCTTTATATTTTATGCCATGATCACTCTTGCTTACTTCTGATACCGTACTACTTGGCGTTTTGTTGATCGCGAGTTAGCGACATCTACAGGAGCGGAGGAGGAGGTCATTTGGCACAACTTGAATCGATACTTGAGGTTGGACTATCGATACACTATCGTAAAAGAAAATATCGCGGTAGTTAGATGTATCAATATTTTCGCACAGCCCTAGTATGTATTAAATGTTGTGACCAATCACGGTTGCTGAATGTTACACGACAACGTTGCTACAGCCTTCTCACATCGTGAAGTTTATTTATGAACTAATTTCGAGAGGATCACGTGATTATGAGTCAAACTCTCATCCAGCAGCATATCTCTTCATAGCAATCATTTTCTGTCATCAGCTCTTATCAAAAAGAGGGAGTTCTCGAGATCTACCTGAGCTCAAAGCTCCCCTCTTTCCCTGCAAACGGGAGGGAGCCCAGGGCTCAAGGACCTTTTGAGCTCAGGGCTCTCTCCTGGGACAGCATGCCAAACTTGCTTATAATCAATCATCAGCTAAGTGTGAACTCTTGAATTACATTTCTACATTGTAACAATGTAGTGAGCACATAAATGACGACGTTGCCTTTGAAAAAAATGCAACATTGTACAGACATCGCTACAATCAGTGGTGTAGTCCTAAAAGAAAAGGTGGTGTACTATTACCTACCCAACCCAAATTTTAAATGAAAGTAGGCAAAAAAACGACGAAAGTCAATGTTTATATATATACATACATATACTTTGGAAGTCAATGGTTACAGGTTTTCCTTCAAAATATCTTCTTTGTGTTCAACAGAAGAAAAAAAGCAAAACTATTAGGGGGGCTGAATAGAAATATAGAGGGGCTAAAGCGACTCCCATGCTGTTTTATAATTTTACCTGAATGTTTCAGTGAGACATCACTCAGTTGACTTGTTGTGGTCTTTGAAAAACTTTCTCACAGCTCATGCGGTTGTCAGGGGTGGGAATGGCGCAAGTTATACAAAAGGGCTCCAATTGCAATATATTAAGATGCGAGTTAAAAAAACAAACATTTGGTTTACAATTAAAGGGGACGTGAACATATACATGTACATTAGGGAAGTCTAATCAGCTAAACAAGTGAGTATACTGAGGGTATATGCAATTATTGGTCATCAGAAGTGGTAATACCCAAGCAGCTCTTGGAAAAAAGTAGGCATACTGAGTATACGTGCGTATAGCCCCGACTACACCACTGGCTACAATGTAAATGTGTTTGTTGGGAATGCACATATTTAAGATATTCAGCCGTTATTCTTGCCTTTAGGACCCAGCGGAGACATAAACCCAATAATAATAATAATAATAATAATAATGTATTATTATATAGTGGTTAAGCCACTTTTTGGCAAAATAACCCCACAAATTTGTTATTTTGTAACCCAAATGTTTGGGTTAACCTTAACAACTCGATAGATCGATGCAACAGGTCGATCCCAAAACAACCCATCATTGGATTACCTGTTGGGTTATTATTAACCCAACAGTTTTTTGAGTGTATGATATACTGTGACATATGGATTTGTGTGTTATAATAGTCTGCGTGATGCTCTCTTAGATTTGACAGCTCATCTTTTCTCTCCATTTCTGTCAATCCGCTTCCTTTAGGTTCTGTACATCAGCCCTGTTGCTTGGGGGCATTTTGTTGTTAAAAAAAACCCACACAATATGCTGAACGACAGCATCGGTGAGGAGAAGTCAATGTGTGTGACTGAAATAAGCTGATTGTAAGCGAGAGTCCAGGCCGCGTTTCTGGATTTAAGCCAGAGTGTTTGAGATGCACACGGAGCTCTGGACTGCTTGTTTTGGCAGGCAGAAGCACACAATACACCACACACACACACACACACACACACACACACACACACACACACACACACACATACAGGCTCAAAAATAAACACGTGCTTGCTCATTTAATGGGGGAACAGAGAATCCAAATGAAATGCAAACCGGAGGTGTGTTCTTCAGCGCAGTGCTCTGGCATGATGGGTAAAAAAGGCACATGCTTTATTTGACAGAGCCACTGCTGTGTTCCCAGCTGGTCCTCGGAGGGAAGCGGGAGTTTGTGAAGATCATGTGTGAACTAATTTGAGCTGATGTGCTGCCAAAAATAAATGCACTTGATTTCATAGGACTAGGACAGACTGCAGTTTGGAGCGCTTGCCTGGAAAGAGGAATGCCGCAGTGTTCTCTAGGCTGAAGAGTTTACACTATATTTGACTGTCATACAGTTTTACTGTGACTTACAGAAGACATCCAAGTAAAATTTTATTTAGAGTAACAGTATAGTTCATAAAGCCAAAAAAAAAAAATAATAAATAAATAAATGAAATATATTTACAACAAGAATTATTAGACAATACTAATTTAAGTACCTACTCATTTTCCTTAGTCTGCCAATGTTGCAGTGTGGGTTGTTTTCAACCCAGGCTTATTATTGATTTGTACTGTTATACTCGCGTTTGCCTTTTCTGAAAGGATTAGATGTCGAAGACACTTCAATAATCATACACACGTTATTATCATCAGCTTAAGAAGTTCGTTATATCAAATACAAACACGATCGCGAGCTCCCTGGAGAAAGCGAAAACCGCTCGCACTTTTAGACAGCCTCGTTAAACAGGACACGGCAGATTTTGTTCTTCTTGGCTTTGTGGCTGTTTATCAAGACAACGACAAGATTTGTTTGAGCTCCGGTCATCCATGGCTCGTTATTATATGCATATAGTATTTCCACATAATGTCTCGGCTGTGTATTTAAAAAAACATGGTGGTTCCATTGTTTTCATTCTGGCTAGCTCCTTGAGATCGTGACGTATCTCTGTAACCAATCAGCGTTCAGCTGCGCGTGTAGCTCCACTTTTTGGTTACACTTTCTCGTGTTACCCTTTCGAAAGGGTGCCGAAAAAATGGTACGGTACGGTATGCATTTTGACATCAACGGCCATAAAAGCGTACCGAACCGAACTGTACCACTTAGTGGAAACGGGCCACAAAAGTGTTTTCAAAAGCACAGATTGACCCGATCACCCCCTTCCCTAAACCCACCCAATAGTGTTTTCAAAAGCACAGATTGACCTGATCACCCCCTTCCCTAAACCCACCCAATAGTGTTTTCAAAAGCACAGATTGACCCGATCACCCCCTTCCCTAAACCCACCCAATAGTGTTTTCAAAAGCACAGATTGACCTGATCACCCCCTTCCGTAAACCCAGCCAATAGTGTTTTCAAAAGCACCGATTGACCCGATGACCCCCTTCCCTTAACCCAGCCAATAGTGTTTTCAAAAGCACAGATTGACCCGATCACCCCCTTCCCTTAACCCAGCCAATAGTGTTTTCAAAAGCACAGATTGACCCGATCACCCCCTTCCCTTAACCCAGCCAATAGTGTTTTCAAAAGCACAGATTGACCCGATCACCCCCTTCCCTTAACCCAGCCAATAGTGTTTTCAAAAGCACAGATTGACTCGATCACCCCCTTCCCTTAACCCAGCCAATAGTGTTTTCAAAAGCACAGATTGACCCGATCAACCCCTTCTCTAAACCCAGCCAATAGTGTTTTCAAAAGCACAGATTGACCCGATCAACCCCTTCTCTAAACCCAGCCAATAGTTTTCAAAAGCACAGATTGACCCGATCACCCCCTTCCGTAAACCCAGCCAATAGTGTTTTCAAAAGCACAGATTGACCCGATCACCCCCTTCCCTAAACCCACCCAATAGTGTTTTCAAAGCACAGATTGACCCGATCACCCTCTTCCCTTAACCCAGCCAATAGTGTTTTCAAAAGCACAGATTGACCCGATCACCCCCTTCCCTAAACCCACCCAATAGTGTTTTCAAAAGCACAGATTGACCCGATCACCCCCTTCCCTTAACCCAGCCAATAGTGTTGTCAAAAGCACAGATTGACCCGATCACCCCCTTCCCTTAACCCAGCCAATAGTGTTTTCAAAAGCACAGATTGACCCGATCACCCCCTTCCCTTAACCCAGCCAATAGTGTTTTCAAAAGCACAGATTGACCCGATCACCCTCTTCCCTTAACCCAGCCAATAGTGTTTTCAAAAGCACAGATTGACCCGATCACCCCCTTCCCTTAACCCAGCCAATAGTGTTTTCAAAAGCACAGATTGACCCGATCACCCCCTTCCCTTAACCCAGCCAATAGTGTTTTCAAAAGCACAGATTGACCCGATCACCCCCTTCCCTTAACCCAGCCAATAGTGTTTTCAAAAGCACAGATTGACTCGATCACCCCCCTTCCCTTAACCCAGCCAATAGTGTTTTCAAAAGCACAGATTGACCCGATCAACCCCTTCTCTAAACCCAGCCAATAGTTTTCAAAAGCACAGATTGACCCGATCACCCCCTTCCGTAAACCCAGCCAATAGTGTTTTCAAAAGCACAGATTGACCCGATCACCCCCTTCCCTAAACCCACCCAATAGTGTTTTCAAAAGCACAGATTGACCCGATCACCCTCTTCCCTAAACCCACCCAATAGTGTTTTCAAAAGCACAGATTGACCCGATCACCCTCTTCCCTAAACCCAGCCAATAGTGTTGTCAAAAGCACAGATTGACCCGATCACCCCCTTCCCTAAACCCACCCAATAGTGTTTTCAAAAGCACAGATTGACCCGATCACCCTCTTCCCTTAACCCAGCCAATAGTGTTTTCAAAAGCACAGATTGACCCGATCACCCTCTTCCCTAAACCCACCCAATAGTGTTTTCAAAAGCACAGATTGACCCGATCACCCTCTTCCCTAAACCCATCCAATAGTGTTTTCAAAAGCACAGATTGACCCGATCAACCCCTTCTCTAAACCCACCCAATAGTGTTTTCAAAAGCAGTTTGACCCGATCACCCCCTTCCCTAAACCCAGCCAATAGTGTTTTCAAAAGCACAGATTGACCCGATCAACCCCTTCTCTAAACCCACCCAATAGTGTTTTCAAAAGCACAGATTGACCCGATCACCCCCTTCCCTAAACCCACCCAATAGTGTTTTCAAAAGCAGTTTGACCCGATCACCCCCTTCCCTAAACCCAGCCAATAGTGTTTTCAAAAGCACAGATTGACTCGATCACCCCCTTCCCTTAACCCAGCCAATAGTGTTTTCAAAAGCACAGATTGACTCGATCACCCCCTTCCCTTAACCCAGCCAATAGTGTTTTCAAAAGCACAGATTGACTCGATCACCCCCTTCTCTAAACCCAACCGACAGCATTTTTAAAAGCAATCCAAAATAAGTAAAGCCCTCGCAGCTGCCTGATGTTTACCACGTTTTCAGATCTTACCATGTTCTCACCCTGTCATTTACTTGTTTATTTTATTTTTTTACCTGCTTTCTGTAACTGTTCTTCACCAGACTTGAACCCCATTGTCAAGGTCAACTTCGCTCTGCATCTCAAGTCCTCCGAAGTACGTGGTGAGCTACTGGGCAAACTGGTGACAGCGGAAAAGCCGTCCACATGGAGGTAAGTGGTCAGCTGGTAGCATAGGAAGAAACAGAAGCCGTCTGCAGCTTCATACCGTCCCAAAGCATACTAGGGGTGTGACGAGACGCCTACTCCACGAGACGAGATGAGACACGAGATTGAGTTTACGAGAACGAGACGAAATTTTTACACTATTTTAAAGAAATCCTTAATGATGAATATCAATGGAATAATCTTAGAATTCAAATATTTTGCTAATATATGAATGGAAAATAGATTTTTATTAAAAAAAAAAAACAATCACAAAATGCAAAACAATTTAGGTGTTTTTTAATTAACTTAACTTTAAATGTAATGAATTTACTTCCATTTTTTATGTATACAATTTCCATAATTATTCCCATAATTTTATGTATGCAATAGTTTTATATTAGCTTAAATTGAATTCTATGCAATGAACATGCAAACACTGCCAAATATTAGTTAATATTTAAATAGAAAATAGCAAACTCTACTGACAGGCTTTTCTCCTATAGCATTTCAGAGTATTTACATTGCAGATCTTGATAGTCAATTCGGATTTTCTAACAGTGTCCGATTTTTTTTTTTGATGACCTGCTTACATTTATCATCTTTTAAATGTGACTCGTACATGATTGAATGCAATTACATAGCACACGGCAAAAGGCGCAATGACCAGAAAAAAAGAGCGGGCAAAATGCGGCTAAAAGTCCTACAAGATAGTAGCCTAATAGTTTGACTTTGACATTTACATTTATGTACTGCACTTAAACAATGCGACTTTCAGCACATCTAAAGTGACATTCCATCGCGTGGTGATGTCCATGGTTAATTTGAGTGGCTATAGTTGCAGGCTCTGCTTGGACATGAATAACGCAGCAGCCTTTGGCTGGTGAGAAAAAAAAAGTGGTTACGTCACACCCGCCCGCCCAACCGAGTGACATGTGCAACACACAGGCCAGCCTTACCAGATGTGTGCAAAGCACTTGATTTGCGGTTTAAATTCAATCCCGCTTCCAATATTCAATTCTAATTTTACCCCCACGCTCCATCATGATAACATCTACTCACGACATGAGACAACTTTTCACCTCGACGAGAAATCTCGTCGTGATTTAATCTCGCGAGATCTCGTCCAACGAGATCTTGTCACACCCTTACTGGCTACATATTTCGTGCACTCCAGAAGTGTATACGGGGTACGTTTTCACAATGAGCCTGTGTTGGTTGTTTTTTTTTTTTATTTGCATTTAATTTTCTTTTGCTATCTCTATTAAATGTACACTGCTGTGACACACTCTGGTCAGTCTGCTGGACGTTGTAAATGTGCTATAAAAAAATGAAGTGAGCTTAAACAATTGATTCTTTTTCATTTGTTATACTTTGTCATTATATTTCCAATCACTCTGTTTTATCAACTGGTTAACAAATACTCTTTGTCTTAAAAAATATATATATATTTCAATTTGGAAAATGATTTAAATTAGAACATTATTCTTTGGTCTACATTAATAGAATATTTACATAAACCTATGCTATGCTAAATGTTGATGAAGATGATTTCAAATAAATTAACAACTTCTCATAAAAGTTTTTATTTTAAACATTAAAACTGTTTATTGGGTTTATTTAATTAAAAATACAGTAAACCACAAACTATTTGGTATTACAAAATTTACTACTACTACTACTACTAATAATAATAATCCAGTATTATAACCATAGAGATATAATAATATTAATAATAATAATAATAATATTAATAATAATATTCATCATCATTCATTTTATTTTTGGCTTAGTCCCTTTATTAATCAGGGGTCACCACAGCGGAATGAACAGCCAACTTATCCAGCATATGTTTTACGCAGCAGATACCAGCCACAACCCAACACTGGGAAACACCCATACACTCCTGCATCCACACACATACACCACGGTCAAATTAGCTTATTCATTTCACCTGTACCACATGTCTTTGGACTGTGGGGAAAACCGGAGCACCCTGGAGGAAACCCACACCAACACGCGGAGAACATGCAAACTCCACACAGAAATGCCAACTGACCCAGCCAGGGCTCGAACCAGCGACCTTCTTGTTGTGAGGTGATCGTGCTACCCACTGCGCCACCGTGACACCCTGGTTAATATTCATTCATTCATTTTCTTGTCGGCTTTGTCCCTTGCGGGGTCGCCCCAGCGGAATGAACCGCCAACTTATCCAGCACGATTTTACGCAGCGGATGCCCTTCCAGCCGCAACCCATCTCTGGGAACTTCCACACACACATTCACACTCATACACTATGGACAATTTAGCTTACCCAATTCACCTGTACTGCATGTCTTTGGACTGTGGGGGAAACCGGAGCACCCGGAGGAAACCCACGCGAACCCAGGGAGAACATGCAAACTCCACACAGAAACGCCAACTGACCCAGCCCAGCCGAGGTTCGAACCTACGACCCAGCGACGTTCTTGCTGTGAGGCAACAGCACTACCTACTGCGCCACTGGGTTGCCCCTGGTTAATATATATATATATATATATATATTATTATTAATATTTTTTAATGTATTTAAATTTGGAAAATTATTTAAATTAGAAAATTATTCTTTGATCTACATTAAACGAATAATTACATGAACCTATGTTATGCTAAATGTTGATGAAGATCATTCCAGTATTATAGCAATAAAAGAGATATAATAATAATAATAATAATAATAATAATAATAATAATAATAATAATAATAATCATCATCATCATCATCATCATCATAAATCGTTAATAATATATTTCTAAAATACAGTAAAATGTGCAAAATTTAAAAGAAAGAAAGAAAGAAAGAAAGAAAGAAAGAAAAAAAGAAAGAAAGAACGAACACATTTTACCGACCCCACCATAAACTGAAGTGAAACTACAGATTGACCTCAGACTTGCTCAGTTTTGTATGTCAGGGAAAGAGATGATGACAGATCTGATGTTTCTGATGATGTTGATGATGTCACAGATTATCCCAATTAGACAGACGCTCCACTGAAGAACACCAGGGGTCGCAGCATTTGCTCCAGCTGCTCTTACTGGCACCGACCAGCCCTCCGTCCACCCCGCTCATCATCTGAGCATCTGCCCATACTGCCATCCTGATGCCCACTGCTGCACACACACAATCTGCTGTCTGATTCAGCTGAGATCCCCCTCACACATCACTCCTAATCACTCCACTGCTTAATTGCTGCTAAACGGCTTGTCCTCTTATTGCAATTCATTTCTTTGCCAAAAAATAAATAAATAAAATGCATTATACAGGATTCTTATTAGTCAAACTCATAGCAGCTGCACTGAAAAAAATTATGTTTCGTCATATTCCTTCTCATGTATCTTGCCTTAAAAAAACAGTACATATAAAAATAAAAATTTTCTGGTTATTTATTCTCCCTTGTTTCATCTAAAATATAGGTGACTTCCTATCAAGCAATTTTGTGTTTAATAGACGTCTAATAGGTGTCTAAACATAAATGGCTTTGCTAAAACAAGGCTAAATTTGGGCTGTCACTAAAAATCTAAGAATAGCCCAAAAATAGCCATCTAAAATATAGGTGACGCCCATCAAGTAATTTTGTGTTTAATAGATGTTTAATAGATGTCCAATAGACGTCTAAACATAAATAGCTTTGCTAAAACAAGGCTAAATTTGGGACATCAGTCAAAATCTAAAAGACATCTAAGAATAGCCCAAAAATAGCCATCTAAAATATAGGTGACACCCATCAAGCATTTTTGTGTTTATTAGATGTTTAATAGATGTTTAATAGATGTCTAATAGAGGTCTAATAGACATCTAAACATAAATGCCTTTTCCTAAAACAAGGCTAAATTTGGGCTGTCAGTAAAAATCTAATAGACATTTAAGAATAGCCTAAAAATAGCCATCTAAAAAATAGGTGACACCCATCAAGCATTTTTGTGTTTAATAGATGTTTAATAGATGATTAAACATAAATGGCTTGGCAAAAACAAGGCTAAATTTGGGCTGCCAATCAAAATCTAATAGATGTCTAAGAATAGCCCTTAAACAGTCATCTAAAATATAGGTGACTTCCCATTAACCAAATTTGTGTTTATTAAACGTCTAACAGATGTCTAATAGACATCTAAACATAAATGGTTTTGCAAAAACAAGACTAAATTTAGGTTATTATTCAAAATCTGATAGCTGTCTAGGAATAGCCCTTAAACAGTCACTTAAAATATAGATGACTTCCCATCAAGCAATTTTGTGTTTATTAAACGTCTGATAGATGTCTAATAGACATCTAAACATAAATGGTTTTGCTAAAACAAGGCTAAATTTGGGCTGTCACTAAAAATCTAAGACCTCCAAGAATAGCCCAAAAATAGCCATCTAAAATATAGGTGACGCCCAACAAGCAATTTTGTGTTTAATAGATGTTTAATAGATGTCTAATAGACGTCTAAACATAAATAGCTTTGCTAAAGCAAGGCTAAATTTGGGACATCAGTCAAAATCTAATAGACATCTAAGAATAGCCCAAAAATAGCCATCTAAAATATAGGTGACGCCCATCAAGCATTTTTGTGTTTAATAGATGTTTAATAGATGTCTAATAGACGTCTAATAGACGTCTAAACATAAATGCCTTTTCCTAAAACAAGGCTAAATTTGGGCTGTCAGTAAAAATCTAATAGACATTTAAGAATAGCCTAAAAATAGCCATCTAAAAAAATAGGTGACACCCATCAAGCATTTTTGTGTTTAATAGATGTTTAATAGATGATTAAACATAAATGGCTTGGCAAAAACAAGACTAAATTTAGGTTATTATTCAAAATCTGATGGCTGTCTAGAAATAGCTCTTAAACAGTCAACTAAAATATAGATGACTTCCCATCAAGCAATTTTGTGTTTATTAAACGTCTGATAGATGTCTAACAGACATCTAAACATAAATGGTTTGGCTAAAACAAGGATAAATTTGGGCTGTCACTAAAAATCTAAGACGTCCATGAATAGCCCAAAATTAGCCATCTAAAATATAGGTGACACCCATCAAGTAATTTTGTGTTTAATTGATGTTTAATAGATGTCCAATAGACGTCTAAACATAAATGGCTTTGCAAGACTAAATTTGGGACATCAGTCAAAATCTAATAGATGTCTAAGAATAGCCCAAAAAATAGCCATCTAAAATATAGGTGACACCCATCAAGCATTTTTGTGTTTAATAGATGTTTAATAGATGTCTAATAGAGGTCTAATAGACGTCTAAACATAAATGCCTTTTCCTAAAACAAGGCTAAATTTGGGCTGTCAGTAAAAATCTAATAGACATTTAAGAATAGCCTAAAAATAGCCATCTAAAAAATAGGTGACACCCATCAAGCATTTTTGTGTTTAATAGATGTTTAATAGACGTCCAATAGCCGTCTAAACATAAATGGCTTTGCTAAAACAAGGCTAAATTTGGGACATCAGTCAAAATCTAAAAGACATCTAAGAATAGCCCAAAAAATAGCCATCTAAAATATAGGTGACACCCATCAAGCAATTTTGTGATTAATAGATGTTTAATAGATGTCTAATAGACGTCTAAACATAAATGGCTTTGCTAAAACAAGGCTAAATTTGGGACATCAGTCAAAATCTAAAAGACATCTAAGAATTGCCCAAAAATAGCCATCTAAAATATAGGTGACACCCATCATTAATTTTGTGTTTAATAGTTGTCTAATAGATGTCTAATAGAGGTCTAATAGAGGTCTAATAGACGTCTAAACATAAATGCCTTTGCTAAAACAAGGCTAAATTTGGGCTGTCAGTAAAAATCTAATAGACATTTAAGAATAGCCTAAAAATAGCCATCTAAAAAATAGGTGACTTCCCATCAAGCATTTTTGTGTTTAGTAGACATGTAATAGATGATTAAACATAAATGGCTTGTAAATTTAGCCGTCTAAAACATAGGTGACTTTCCATCATGCAATTTTGTGTTTAGTAGACATTTAATAGAGGTCAAATAGACGTTTAAACAAATGGCCTGGCTAAAACAAGGTTAAATTTGGGCTGTCAGCCAAAATCTATAGACGTCTAAAAATACCCCAAAAATAGCCATCTAAAGTTTAGGGGACTTCCCATCAAGCAATTTTGTGTTTATTAAACATCTAATAGATGTCTAATAGACGTCTAAACATAAATGGTTTTGTTAAAAAGAGGCTAAATTTAGGCTGTCAATCAAAATCTAATATATGCCTAAGAATAGCCCTAAATTAGTCATTTAAAATATAGTTGACTTCCCATCAAGCAATTTTGTGTTCATTAAATGTCTAATAAAGGTCTAATAGAGGTCTAAACATAAATGGCTTGGCAAAATCAAGGCTAAATTTGCTCTCTCAGTCAAAATCTAATAGATGTCTAAGAATATCCCAAAAATAGCCATCTATATTATAGGTGACTTACCATCAAGCAATTTTGTGTTCATTAAACATCTAATAGATGTCTAATATATCTAAAATATAGGTGATTTCCCATCCAGCAATTTTTTGTTTATGTCTAATATATGTCCAATAGACGTCTAAATGTAAATGGCCTGGCTAAAACAATAGACATCTAACAAGGGGGTCAGTGCCACACACTAGACACGCACATCTGAACATTATTTAATATGAAACTATTCAGATAGTGCTCTGTGGCGCGGCAGAAATATGAACAGTGTCCTGAGTAGTAGCTGGGCGCCGAGGACAGCTGCCAACTTGTGGTGCCAGTGTGTGTACCCTGAAAATGCATGCCGTTGCGGCGCATCTGATGTGTGACCCCCTTAAGATAAGCGCTTAAACCAGGGGTCACCAAACTTGTTCCTGGAGGGCCGGTGTCCTGCAGATTTTAGCTCCAACCCTAATCAAACACACCAGAACAAGCTAATCAAGGTATACTTGAAATATCCAGGCAGGTGTGTTGAGGCAAGTTGGAGCTAAACCCTGCAGGGACACCGGCCCTCCAGGATCGAGATTGATGACCCCTGGCTTAAACATAAAACTAAAATATGGGTGACTTCCCATCCAGCAATTTTGTGTTTATGTCAATAATGTCTAATAGATGTCCAAACATAAATAGTCTGGCTAAAACAATAGACGTCTAAGAACAGCCCCAAAATCCCATCTAGCGATTTTGTGTTCATGTCTAATAGAAGTCTAATAGACGACTAAACATAAATGGCCTGCCTAAAACAAGGTTAAATTTGGGCTGTGAGTCAAAATTTAACAGACATCTAAGAAGATCAAACAACATAAAAACAAGATCAGATAGAAAGTGCTCTGCCTTTGTGTGGTTAATTTACAATGCCATAAAATATACAAGTGTACACAGTGACTACAATGTAATAATTATTAATATTGTATTGTGTCTCTCTAGTAATTGATAAGCTGGCATCATTTTCCGGCATGTTTCCTCTGGTATCACAAATGAAAAATATAAATGCAGAGCACCAAACATTTTATGCTCTCTATAGCACAGCTTAGAAAATCTACATTACAGCATAGCATGTTAAAATGAAGGGCAAAGTATGATTTTTCATTGGACACCATTGTACAATACATATAGTATGATGTACTTAGCACACTTTGGGTTTCTTGAACATGACAATGAGCTCACTGTACTCAATTGGCATTCACAGTCACCAGATTTCAATCCAATAGAGCACCTATGGGATGTGGTGGAACGGGAGATTAGCATCATGGATGTGCAGCAGACAAATCTGCAGCAACTGCGCGATGCTATCATGTCAATATGGACCAAAATCTCTGAGGAATATTTCCAGTACCTTGTTGAATCTATGGCACGAAGGATTAAGGCAGTTCTGAAGGCAAAAGTGGGTCCAACCTGGTACTAATAAAGTGGCCGGTGAGTGTGTATATGCATATAAATTCAATATACATTCAATATATATTCAATACACCAACTGTTATGTAAATGAATGGCCAAAACATAAAAAGAGGTGCCTATGTAAATAATTCCACGTATATATTTGTCATGTGCCCACTGCTCGGTTTCTACAGTTCAGTGTCGCATGAAAGTGAGCCCTGCATCTGTCCAACAAACTGTCACTGGTGTCTGAAAGCTGACGTAACTTCAGACAGACTTCCAGATCTTTGGTAATGGTGCACACAGCAGGCCGTCTCTCTGAAGGACTCATTTCATTTAACAAAGGCAGAGAGTTTGATTCCATGCTTGACAGTCGGTTCACAATAACCTTTATCTGCTCTTTTATTGTGGTCAAGATGAATCCGACACTCATTTTCCCATTAAAAACACTTTGGAGTGGTTTTTCTTTCATCCGGTAAGAGGAGGATTACGCAGCACAGCTGGAAGCTTCAGAAAGTGAATTACAATTTTCAATTCTGACAGGTAGAAAGTGAGCAACAAGCCTGAAAATCATGTTGAAGAACAGCTTGGCCCAGAGAGAAACCACCTGCTCCCTCTTAAAAACTCGTCCTTTCACTTTCTGTATCGCACAGCCACTCCAGGCAAATCAAGAGCCTTCAGTAGAAGCACTTTCACTGCAGCAAAAGAGCAGATCCTGGTGCTTTTCAAACCTTGGGTTCTTCCAATTCCAATAAATTATTACATACAATAAAGTAATAAAAAAATAAAAAAAAATTATATAATAATAATATTAATAATAATAATACAATTGATTAATAATATATAGATATATAATAAATAAAAATATAATAATAATAATAATAATAATAATAATAATAAAACAATTAAATAATATTAATAATAATAAATCAAATTAAACAAAAAAATTATAAATTAAATAAATGAATATAATAATAATATTAAACAAATAATAATAATAAAATTAATAGTAAATTAAACTAAATTAAATAAATGAATATACTACTACTATACTACTAATACTAATAATAATAAACAAAAAATAAAAATAAAAATAAATACAATTAATAAAAATTATAAGAAATTAAAATAATAAATAAATATATTAATAATAATAACAACAACAACAACAACAACAACAATAAACAATTAAATATTAATAATAAAAATAAACAAAATTAATTTTAAAATAATAATTATTATAACAACAACAACAATTATAATTATAACAATATAATAATAATAATAATTATTATAATAATAAAATTCATAAAAAATAATACATTAAAATAAATGAAACGAATAATAATAATAATAATAATAATAATAATAATAATAATAAATTAAATAATAAAAATAAAACTTATAATAAATTAAAATAAAGTAAAATTGAATACATGAATAATAATAATAATAATAATAATAAACAATTAAATCATAAAATACATTAAATTAATAAAAATAGAATAAATTTAAATAAATAATATAATATAATATAATAATAAACAATTAAATATTAAAAATAAAAATAAATAAAAATAATAAAAAATAAGTAAATAAATGTATATAATAATAATAATAATAATATATTAATAAAAATAATACATTAAAATAAATTAAACTAATAATAATAATAATAATAATAATAATAATAATAATAAAACAATTTAATAAATAAAGAATAAAATAATTATTATTAATAATAATAAATAACAAATAATTTAATAAATTAGATGGAAAAATTAAATTAATAATAATAATGAAATAAAAAGGCAAACTTTTGTCATGTATATCCAATTTGAAAGAAGCCAAAAGCCAAGTATAAACGCTATCTGAACCACATTACACTAGTATGCACACACACTGTCCCTGTAGTTCTCTCCTTGACTCTGTCCTCTTTATTTGCATTAGACAGACCTAATGATGAGGAACAGATTGTAATGATTGTTAGTGCGAGACAAAACGTACACTGCTATTTTATTAAATGTCTTTCTGTCGTATTTAACTCAATAATCTTCAGCTTTTTTTCCTCCCTCCACCACAGCTAATATTTGTCGTCTCGCCTCACCATCTGCTCGCCGGCCCACTGTTTCACAGCAAATGAATGCCTGACATTTGCAGAAGTGAATCCATATGTTTTGGAGGTCTTCAGTAATAGCGGCGCTCGGTGTCGTATTCAAATGCCACCAGAATGCAACAAACAAGCAGGGAAAAAACACGGGTAGCAGAACCAGCGGGCCATATGAATCATCAATGACCTTTCAGCCGTTTTCTGGGCTTCCTCTCACCGGAAAGAAAGAGCAGAACAGAAGCAGAGATGAAGGAGGAGCAGATAATTAAAGCAGAAGTCTGCATGTTCACTAATGATCGTCTGCAGGTCTGTTTTCTCTGGCCGGACGAGGTGAAGAACGGAGATTTTGAGGTCTCTCAAAAAGCAAGTTCTGCCTTCATTAACAGCGATTCTGCACTGCAAAAAATCTGTAAATTAGCAGTTTTCTGTATTTTGTGCTTCATATTTTTATTTTTCCCTGTTTATTGATGCCTTTTAATAGCATTATGGAATCTCGATCTTACTTTCAACAACTTTTAATCCTAAAGTTGGACACAATAACGACTTTATATAAATGCCACAGGGTTGTGTGTTTGATTAGTTAATTCTTATTTATTTATTCATTTATTCTTTCATTTGTTTATTTATTCTTTCATTTATTTATTTTTTTCATTTATTTATTTATTTTTTCATTTATATATTCTTTCATTTGTTCATTTATTCTTTCATTTGTTCATTTATTCTTTCATTTGTTCATTTATTCTTTAATTTATTTATTTATTCTTTTATTATTTATTCTTTAATTAATTTATTTTTTCTTTCATTTATTTATTTTTTTTCATTTATTTATTCTTTCATTTATTTATTTATTCTTTCATTTATTTATTTTTTCTTTCATTTATTTATTTTTTTTTTCATTTATTTATTTATTCTTTCATTTGTTTATTTATTCTTTCATTTGTTCATTTATTCTTTCATTTATTTATTCTTTCATTTATTTATTTATTCTTTCATTTATTTATTTTTTCTTTCATTTATTTATTTTTTCTTTCATTTATTTATTCTTTCATTTATTTATTCTTTCATTAATTTATTCTTTCATTTATTTATTTTTTCTTTCATTTATTTATTCTTTCATTTATTTATTTATTTATTCTTTCATTTATTTATTTATTAATTTATTCTTTTATTTATTTATTCTTTCATTTATTTATTAATTTATTTATTCTTTCATTTGTTTATTTAGTCTTTCATTTATTTATTTATGTTTTCATTTATTTATTTATTCTTTCATTTGTTTATTTATTCTTTCATTTATTTATTCTTTAATTTATTTATTTATTTTTTCATATATGTATTCTTTCATTTATTCTTTTTTATTCTTTCATTTGTTTATTTATTCTTTCATTTATTCATTCTTTAATTTATTTATTTATTATTTGATTTATTCTTTCAGTTGTTTATTTATTCTTTCATTTATTTATTTATTTATTTATTTATCCTTTCATTTGTTTATTTAATCTTTCATTTATTTATTCTTTCATTTGTTTATTTTTTCTTTCATTTATTTATTTATTCTTTCATTTATTTATTCTTTCATTTGTTTATTTATTCTTTCATTTATTTATTCTTTCATTTATTTATTCTTTCATTTATTTATTTATTCTTTTATTTGTTCATTTATTCTTTCATTTATTTATTTATTGTTTAATTTATTTTTTCTTTCATTTATTTATTCTTTCATTTATTTATTTATTTATTCTTTCATTTATTTATTCTTTCATTTATGTATTCTTTCATTTATTTATTTATTGTTTAATTTATTTTTTCTTTCATTTATTTATTCTTTCATTTATTTATTCTTTCATTTATTTATTGTTTAATTTATTTATTTATTCTTTCATTTATTTATTCTTTCATTTATTTATTCTTTCATTTATTTATTTATTCTTTCATTTATTTATTTATTCTTTTATTTATTCTTTCATTTATTTATTCTTTCATTTATTTATTCTTTCATTTATTTATTCTTTCATTTATTTATTCTTTCATTTATTTATTCTTTCATTTATTTATTTATTCTTTTATTTATTTATTCTTTCATTTATTTATTTATTGTTTAATTTATTTTTTCTTTCATTTATTTATTTATTTATTTATTTATTCTTTCATTTATTTATTCTTTCATTTATTTATTCTTTCATTTATTTATTCTTTCATTTATTTATTTATTCTTTCATTTATTTATTCTTTCATTTATTTTTTCTTTCATTTATTTATTTTGTCATTTATTTATTCTTTCATTTATTTATTTATTCTTTCATTTATTTATTCTTTCATTTATTTTTTCTTTCATTTATTTATTTTGTCATTTATTTATTCTTTCATTTATTTATTTATTCTTTCATTTATTTATTCTTTCATTTATTTTTTCTTTCATTTATTTATTTTGTCATTTATTTATTCTTTCATTTATTTATTTATTCTTTCATTTATTTATTCTTTCATTTATTTATTCTTTCATTTATTATTATTTCATTTATTTATTCTTTCATTTATTTATTTATATTTTTTAAACAATGTAACGATGTATGGCCATACACCCAAAGTGCTTCGCAATCATGAGGAGGGTCTCTCCACACCACCACCAGTTTGCAGCATCCACTTGGATGATGCGACGGCAGTCACAGGACAACGGCGTCAATGCGCTCCACCTATAGATGGAGTGAAGAGA
Source organism: Danio kyathit (assembly GCA_903798195.1). Taxonomy (NCBI): domain Eukaryota; kingdom Metazoa; phylum Chordata; class Actinopteri; order Cypriniformes; family Danionidae; genus Danio; species Danio kyathit. The sequence goes on along the minus strand of LR812536.1, from coordinate 8,795,545 downwards.
CAGTGATGGATCCAATTCGGTGGATGGGGATGATTGGGAGGTCATGATGGGTAAGGACACTGGGGTTATACCCCTACTCTTTACGAGAAGTGCCATGGGATTTTTAATGACCACAGAGTCAGGACCTCAGTTTAACATCGAATCCGAAAGACGGCGCTCACTGACAGTATAGCATCCCCTTCACTATGATGGGGCATTAGGACTCACACAGACCGCAGGTTGAGCGCCTCACTAACTTGTTGCTGGCCTCACTAACATCACTTCCAACAGTAATCAAGTTTTCCCATGTAGTCTCCCACCCAGGTACTGACCAGGCTTAGCTTCAGTGAGTGACCGGTCTTGGGTTGCAGGGTGATATGGCTGTGGCTTTATGTTCAGTGAGATAATTCTAGCCTGTGTTGGGCTGAACAAGTGCACTGAAGTCAGGGTGAAAGTGAATTGGATATGTGATGTAATGCTCATCACAAAGAGAGGATCTGGATTTGTTAAATAATTAATCTAAGGTAATTAGTCTACCTTTGTTACTGTGTAATTCCATGCAAAGCTGCCTGATTGATTCCTGTCACATGACTCATGGTTCGCTTGCGGCGCTCTGAAATGTTTCAATTTTTTCAACTTGTGGCACCTGGAAAATGTGAGTGTGACATACTGCATGTGCATCCCTTCCTATTTGCGCACTAAACAGGCTTGTCTTTATTTGAAATAACTAAACTGCGTGCGCAAAACACGCTATATGTAAAAGTCCCCTTTTGTTGACTTGCAATATCAGACCTACGCATTGCAAGGCCCTGTTTATGGTTGAATTTAAATTACATAAATACTTCACGCAGGCCGATCAAAGAAGTCCAGAGGGGCGCAGAATGCCCAGGTCTGGTTTAAAGTGCTATATTGTCTGGGTTGGTGTTGTATATTATGCTACAAACTAGTGGTGGGCCGTTATCTGCGTTAACGTGCTGCGTTATTGCGAGACTCTTATCGTGCGAAAAAAAAAAATATCGCCGTTAATCTATTCTCAAAGTGGGGTTGGGAGCTGGGTCTATTCTACGCAAGCTATGACTTTCACCTTGATAGTTTAGCACGGATGTATACCTGGCCGGTGACAAAACAGTGCCCTTCTGAAGCAAATCAGCAGGATGCCTGACTTTAACTGCAGTTCGGCAGTTTCACTTTAACTCATGAACATTTCATTCATGCCCCGTGACAACCTGGGGTATCAGACGCAAATAATGAGTAAGGACAGGTGAGAGTGTTGTGGAATTTAATAACGCACGGCAAATAAATAGAAAAAAAAACTTCCTCATTTCGCGATGCGTGTGTGTTTGTGTGTGTGCGTCTGTGTGCGGTCCTTTACTGAGAGCCGCCTGTGTGGATCTTGTCGAAAAATATGACGAAAAGTCCTACATGACGGGAATAGTTTGTCAGTAATGCCACTAATATCTGCATACTCCACGTCTTAATTCCATTTCTGTTTAGTTCAGTTATGACTTTAGTCGCATTAAGGTAATCAAAAATCGCTGTTTACTTGGTGACTCTTAATCAGAGTATTTTTTTAATCATATTAAAATCGTATTAAAGTATTGTTGCCCATGTAAACATACTCAATGCTTGACACACCGTCAGGGCTCTGTGAACTTGCCTTTGTGAAGCAGCATTTTCTGTATGTACGTACATCAAAAGCAAGTATGAAATCACTGTTTGGAGCTTATGTAGGCCTACAGTTCAACATTCATGTTTAACTGAATAAACAGTTAGTAAACAAAAGTACATCTTATTGAACATCATTTATTTTCATCACCAATTATCAGAGTAGAACAGTTTTTTAAGCAGTCTGTGATGCAATTTGGAAACAGGAGATGAGCCCCTGGTCTAGAGAAAACCCGTTTTCAAAGACTTATTATTTGGGTAGCACATATTCTCAATGCCTTCGGCAGAATTCAATTGAGCCATTTTAATCTTGATAAAAAAATAATAATTTATGCCCACCTATACTACAAACACATTGTAATAACCTGCCAGCACATTTTCTGTTATCTTACTCATTTCTCTAGACAATATTTCTTATACATTATATTATATCAAACTACTAAAATGTCACTAAAAGTCGCCTTGTTAAACTGTAGAGTTGAATTTTCAACATCAGAAGTCGACAGAGCAGAAATTAACATCCCGTAATGCAATTCACAACTGTAAATAAACACTTGTGAATCACAAAATACTGAAACTGCTAATTAACATATTTTTTTACAGTGCGTGTTTCTCAAATCCATATTTCGAATGAACATTTGCGACCACATTTCAAGGTTACAAAAGCTCCCAGCTTGTGGTTATAAAGCATATCGTTTCCTTTTCAACTTGATACTAGTGTTTATATTCATATTCTGATATTTTATGGACTGTGGGTATATTTTGCATCTCCAGAAATAAAAAAGTAAATAAATTAATGAAACCGTTTTGTATAAATTACATTAAGCAATTTCTAAAAATATATGTTTGTGTGTAACTTTAGAGACTTTTGTCTTTGGCTTTCTTTGCCTCCTGACTCTTATATTCAGCTTCAATCACCATAGAATCCATTCATTCATTTTCCTTTGGCTTAGTCTCTGATTTATCAGAGGTTGCCACAGCGGAATGAACCGCCAACTATTCCAGCATATGTTTTATGCAGCGGATGCCCTTCCAGCTGCAACCAAATACTGGGAAACATCTATACACACATTCAAACACACACTCATACACAAAGGACAATTTAGCTTATCCAATTCACCTACTGTATAGTGCATGTCTTTGAACTGTGGGGGAAACCGGACCACCCGGAGGAAACCCACGCCAACATGGGGAGAACATGCAAACACAGAAATGCCAACTGGCCCAGCTAGGACTTGAACCAGCGACCTTCTGCTGTGAGGCAACAGTGCTAACCATTGAGCCACCGTGCTGCCCACATCAGAAAATAATTAAGTCTAATTTTCATCCTTTTTCTGTGTGTTCACACTGCTAAGATAAACATTTGCACGACACGTATGTTTTCTGTGCTGGGTTTCGCACAATTGATTTGTTGGGAAAACATGAAGGAATTAAGTTAAAATATTAGCTTTTACAAATTTAAATAGATTGAACGTAATCATCCCTAAACAACATATGAATTGTGTTGTTTCAGCTAAATTTAAATGTTAGAGCAAACAGCAAATGTATTTTTATGAGTGTACGTATGGATTAAAGGCAGGGGTTCTCAACCTTTTTCCACTTTGTGGGCCTACTTCTTTCTCCAATCAAATTTTAAAGGCCCACCCAGGGGCGCCACTGGGGTGGGGGGTTAGTTAGGATGATTTTAAGGGCCCACGCAGTTTTGGGGCCCCCAGAGATATTATTAGGGGCACAAATGCCCCATCACCAACCCCATACATATCACCCCCCCCCCCCCCCCCCCCCCCACCCCCCCCCCCCCCCCCCCCCCCCCCACCCCTTTCACTTCAGCGATAATTCCTCCCCGCCCCCACTCTACACTTTCATCCGCTACTCCACCATTATGGCGGTTGAGTTTGCAGCTGGATATTCTTGGGAGATCGCTGACAGGAACAGTGAACCGCTCTGCCAGAGCGCGTTTAAAGCTCATATGCAAGTTTATTTTACTTTCTATGGCAGAATACTCCAGTATGGGTGCGCATTCATTATAAACCACTCACAGAACATTAATTTGGACAACTATGCAGATATATTAAATAGTTCACTCAAAAATATACAAAGAGAGACTTTCACTTCACGCATAGTTTGTCAATGAACAGACTTACGTGTACTAGTTGCAGACGCGATCATGAGGCTGTTTTTGTGCAGAGTTTGAAGTAATCAATCAGAGAACAGGAGAAAGTGCATTACTTGATCATTTTAATATAGCATATTAATAATTCATTCATTCATTTTCTTTTCGGCTTAGTCCCTTTATTCGGCTTATTTAGTCCGTAGCACTGTGCTATGTCCGACAAATTGCACTATCATGTTTTTCTCTTCTTTTTCATTCTTTTATAACCTGTTTTAACACATTTTTGTCTCTTTTTATCTGGTTTTTTTTATTATCTGTTTTTTTTTTTTCTTATACTTGTCTCTTTTATTTCTGTTTATGTAAAGCACTTTGAATTGCCACTGTGTATGAAATGTGCTATATAAATAAACTTGCTCTGCCTTGCCTTTATTAATCTGGGGTCGCCACAGCGAAATGAACCACCAACTTATCCAGCATTTGTTTTATGCAGCGGATGCTCTTCCAGCCGCAACCCATCTCTGGGAAACATTCATACACACTCATACACTACAGACAATTTAGCCTACCCAATTCACCTGTACCACATGTCTTTGGACTGTGGGGGAAACCGGAGCACCCGGAGGAAACTTACACAAACGCAGGGAGAACATGCAAACTCCACACAGAAACGCCAACTAACCCAGCCGAGGCTCGAACCAGTGACCTTCTTGCTGTGAAGCGACAGCACTACCTACTGCGCCACTGCGTTGCCCATATTAATAATGAAATCCAAAAATTATACTGCAATATTGAGAGATAATTTTAATCTCACGGCCCACTTGCAGGATCGCTGAGCCCCACTAGTAGGTCATGGCCCACCAGTTGAGAATCCCTGGATTAAAGTTATCATTTTGAGCTAAAGCACATTATATTGAAAAAATTGAAACTTTATGTTTAAAAAGTATACCAATAGTAGAGGTGTCAAAATTAATTGTTTCTACGGTGCATTGCGATGCAGACGCAGACAATTCGGTATCGGTTCAGTAATAATCATAACCGGTTTTTGTGTACTGACGTCATATCTCATATGCGCTATGTCGCTGTAGCTTACTATGGCGAGGGAGGCGAGCGCGAGTGTTTACAACGCTCCAACTAAAAACGCAGAAGCTGTGCACAATTTCACCGCGTGTGTGTTTGCTGGACAGTCGTTCACTGACACTTACAGTAGAAGCCCCTATTTCACTGCGATTGAGAGAATGAAAGTAAACTCCATTTCTCTCTCTCGCTGTGTCCCATTTGACCGGCTGGCGTGACTTTTCCTCTCCTCTCGGCTGCTACAGTGATACTTCTAGATACAGACATGAGCGGGCAAGTTTTCTCTACCGCATCTATCATGGGTCAGCTGTGATCGACGCTGCAGTGTTGCCAGATCTAGCTGACTGATTCCAGCCCAAAAACTATCCAAAACTCGCCGAAATGCCTATCCAAAACCGCCCAATCTGGCAACCCCTCGCTGCTGCCGTTTATCAGTGTCACTCATCGGTGAACAGCGCCTGTAAAATAAAATAGAAAATTGTGTATGGAAAGCATCGTCAATGCACCGTGATATCGAATTGAACCGAATCGATGGTATGATAATTGTAACCGAACCGTGAGACCAGTGTACGTTCACACCTCTAACCAATAGGCTCAACAACAATTAGCAATACAAATGTTCCCCATCACACATTTTACATTATTAATGGATGCAGTTTACTTTGAATTTTACATTTGTTAGATTACTCCAGTTATAGGAAAATACAGGGGAAATGCTTCAAATGTACCACGCACTTCAGGAATGAGTCATACATTTACAATAACAATACAGTGTTCACAATTCATCGACTCTCATAAATCTTTCTTTTTTTAATGATAATAATTGCATAATAAATGCTAAATGTATCCACACCGCTGCTTTATATTCTTACCCAAATACAAAAAAATGAGTTGTACGATTTAACATTTCTTGGTTTTTCCCATATAACCGGCTGACATTTGTTCTTTTTTTCCATCCATCAGTTGTTATTCCTCGTCTCTCGTCCTCATATTTTATTTCTGCATGCGTGCATCTGATGCCAGAATGTGAGGTTGTTTCGAAGTCACAGAAAGTGCAAACTTCAAAACCAAAGCGGATTAGTGTGACAGTGCATGCTGCCCGAGTAAAAATAGAGAAAGAGAGAAGATTACAACACTTCTCTTTTTCCTCTTGGATTGAAGCAACAGGCTGTAGCAAAAACAGCTCTCTATCAGTCAGATATCTGTCCTTACACAACAACACCACACTCTCCTGCGTCTCCTCCAGCTGGAATTGCCCAATCAGCAGCTTGTTTTGATGTGTGTGTGTCAGTCAGGATGTAATCTGAGCTCCACACACACAATATAAGCAGAGACTCAGCACCACGGACAGCTCCTGCACACACTCTAGAGTCCCTATGCAGTACTCTAGGCCTGAACAATATATAGTGGGGGAAATAAGTATTGAACACGTCACTATTTTTCTCAGAAAACATATTTCTAAAGGTGCCGTTGACTTGAAATTGTTACTTGATGTTGGTAAATACTAAAGAAATACATATATGCAAAGAAAACAAAACTAATTAGTGTACAAATGAAGTTATGTGTAATGAAATGAAATGATGCAGGGAAAAATGTATTGAACACATGAAGTAAGGTGAAAGCCCAGACAGCAGCTGAAATCTCTCAGTAGTTAAGATCATGCAAAATATGTAGTTTATAAGTACTAGTAAGCAGACAATATTTCAATAACATGCATGCTAATAAGCAACTAGTTAATAGTGAGAGTTGGTCCCTAAAGTTTTACTAAATGTATTTATTTTGATTGATTGTGATGATTCTGTAGGGAAGTGAATCATGCAAACAAGTTAGTAAACAAATTGCAAGCATTTATAAATACAATAAAGCAGATAAAAGTGAATTAAAGCTGCAAGCAGTGATGAAAGCGACCTCGCACCCGGGCTCACCACCTTAGGTGGCCTTAGGATGACAGAGAACAGTGGACAATGCCGGCAGCTAGCCCTCTGCAGCTCTCACATGGTCGCCCACTGAAGCTAAGCAGGGCTGCCCCCGGTCAGTACCTGGATGAGAGACCACATGGGAAAGCTGGGTTGCTGCTGGAAGTGGTGTTAGTGAGGCCAGCAGGGGGTGCCCAACCTGCGGTCTGTGTGGGTCCTAATGCTCCAGTATAGTGACGGGGACTCTATACTGCTCAGTGAGCGCCGTCTTTCGGATGAGACATTAAACCGAGGTCATTAAAAATCACAGGATGTCCTTCGAAAAAGAGTAGGGGTTTAACCCCAGCATCTCTGCCCACTGGCCTCTGTCCATCATGGCCTCCTAACCCTCCCCATATCATAATTGGCTTAATCCCTCTGTCTCCTCTCCACCAATCGGCTGGTGTGTGGTGTGCGGTATGGCGCAAAACGGTTGCCGTCGTGTCATCCAGGTGGATGCTGCACACTGGTGGTGGATGAGGAGATCCCCCCTATGTGTAAAGCGCTTTGAGTGCCCAGAAAAGTGCTATATAAAATGTAAGGAATTATTAATAATAATTTAAGCTGATAAACATAAAAAACCTTAGAAAAATCACAGCTTTATGCAAAACTTCCTTCTGTCAGCAGGTGGCGCTATGACTGTGACTCAATATTGGCATGTAGATGTCTTCAGAAGAAGAGTCTCATTGAACCTGTGGATTTTCAGGCAGATCGGATCACAGTTGATCCATGATCTGTATAGATCACAACCCACAATTCGTAAACCCTAGTTTTCCTGTTTTTTGCCACGTTGTTTAAATAGCAAATCCATTTGCGCCACTTTGCGGACTCATGGGTGTGCCAGTCGAGAATGGAGGCGTGTTAACGCGCATTGCTATTTTGAGGAACTAAAATAGACCGTGCAATAGACCAGCTGAAAGCAGGTCTAAAGTCCAGCGCAGAGTGCGTTAGTTGTGCGCCTACACATTGCTTAATACACAAAGGATGTACAGCAATACAGAAATATATTTACAAATGAAAAAGAATTAAAGGATTAAAATATTACAAAAATTATTATTTTCTACATAAATATAAAAACCACTGCCTTCATGCCTCATCATGGGGGGCTTTTCAGTTTATTCACGACAATTTGCTTTTGTATAATGTTATTATTATTAGTAGTATTATTTATTATATGCATATTTATATTTGTTTTATTAAAACAAGCTTAGATTTGTCCACCTGTCGGGTTTTGGACCATACAGTATAGGGCACAGGACGTGTGTTTGGATTTAACTCAGTTTTTTGACCGCACTTTGTTATTATTGTTCATTTATTTGTATGCTGGAAACTAGAACTGAATTTAGAAATAGTTTTGAAACAAATTTTGCGCTTAACAAATGAAATTAAATATGTAGGCTAACGGATGTCTGTGTGTATAACACTGTTTACTTATCCACGAAAGAGAGAAAGAGAAAGTAAAGGCTGATTGGAGGAGGCTCGTTCTTTATCCTCACGCTGCAGATGCTGTTTAACTGCTTTCTCACTATAGTGAAGTGTTCAGTTTACACTTACAAAGTCCATGTAAATAGCAAATGCGCCATGGAGCGACGCAACTGACTCTTAAAGGGAATGAGAGATGAGACTCTGATTGGTTTATTCTCAAAACACACCCATAACTCATTAACAGAACAGCAACGCAATCTCACGGCAATTCGTAACTTTTTGATTTAGTGGCCAATTCGTATGAATTCGTACGATCTAATTCGTACAAATTAGTACGATTTGCCCATCACCCAATGAAGGTTGGGGTTAGGGGTGGGGTTGGGTGCCACGCCTCCTTTTTAAAATCGTACATTTTCGTACGACTGAACTCGTACGAATTCGTACGAATTAGCCACTAAACTGACAAAACGTAAAATACTTACGTTTCCTCGTGAGATCAGGCTGGAATAAGCACAGCCCTGTTAGACCATGCAGGGTCTAACCGGGGGGCAGACCATATATTTCCATCCTTAAAATAGCAAAAGTGGGTTCGGACACGCTCTTAATGTTTTTACTTTTGTTAAAATAGAGCCTTAAGACTTTAAGACCCAGGGGACACCCTGCAAAGTATAAAAATGTGTATATATCAAATACATTTTGCATTACAAATCCAAATGCGTGCACACACACATGCAAAACACACACTCACCCTTACATTCTACAGTAAGTGTGTATTCAATATACATCTTATATTCTAAATGAAATGATGTTTTCTAGCCACTCTGCGTCCTTGTCATCCTTATTAAGAGCATAAAATCTGTGGAAATGAATAATGTACAGACCCAGAGGACACTACATTACAACTGCTGCTTAAAATCAAGGCTCACCAATCACCATCTCTCCGCCGTTTCCATTTCAGCCTTTCATTTCACTAACTGCTTGCTGATGAATAAAATATGCCACTGGATGTAGTCATATGTTGATTTGCTGGATGCGAATGAAATCTCCCTCTCTGGCTGCAGAGTTTCAGCGCAAACATGAAAGCTGACGGCGGCTCAACAATGAAATATGGAGAGAGTTACACGTTACTCAAACAGAACAAAGAGCTTAAAGTGAAGAGCAGGACGCCAAGCACCGTTCTCTTTGTAGATGCACAAGCAAATACGTACAAATAGAAATATATGTACTGGAGAAGCAGACCGAGAGAAAGTTTGAGTTTATTCACCTCTCTGTTCAAGAAACCGCTTGGAGAGGTTTCAAGCTTTTGTGACATAAGAGTTATTCTGCTGAAAGTAGCATAGAAAAAGGGTATAATCTATTGTGATGCTATTTTTAATTGTGAAATAATAATATAATAATATTGTGAGATTATTTCAATTCCTTTGGATTAGTCTCTATTTCAGAGGTAAACACAGTGGAATGAACCGCCAACTATTTTAGCATATGTGTTACGCAGCGGATGTCCTTCCAGCCACAACCCAGTGCTGGGAATACTCACATTCACACACACTCATGCACTATGCCAATTTAGTTTATTCAATTCACCTACAGTGCATGTGTTTGGACTTGTGGGGGAAACCGGAGCACCCGGAGGAAACCCACGTCAACACTAGCCGGGACTCGAACCAGTGACCTTCTTGCTGTGAGGCGACAGTGCTAACCAATGAGCCACCGTGCCACCCTCATTATTTCAATTCAAGTGGTTGTATAGCTCTACGAGTTGAACACAAACTAAGATATTTTGAAGAAAGTTGTAACCTGTAACCATTGATTTCCACAGTAGGAAAAACCAATGCTATGGAAGTCAATGGTTACAGGTTTTTAACTTTCTTCAAAATATCTTCTTTTGTGTTCAACAAAACAAAACAAAAAATTCTCAAACAGGTTTGGAACAAGTAAAAGAGTAAATGATGACTGGATTTAAAAAAAAAAAAAATTTCTGGGGGTGAACTTTCCCTTAAGTGTCATATGATCCTTCACAAATCAATCTAATAAGCTGATGTGAAGATCATGAAACATTTATTTCATTGTTCTTGAAAAAAGCCTGCTTCACAATTTTTGGCCAAAAAATAAATAAATTAGAAATTAAACAAAAAATAAAAGCAAAATTGTATGCTACATATTATGACCGTGTTCATCATAAAAACTATTGCAAATCTTATATAGTAGCCAATTTTAACACATTCATATATATATACTGTATATAAAATATGGAAAAACAGGAAAGTCTCAATTTCAGTCCCAATTTAAACAGAATAAGTGCTTACATGCATGCATACACAAAATATTGTTCAAATAAGTTTCTTAAAGATCTTTTTTTTTCATTAAAATAACTTTTGTTCAAATAAATTGTAGATAGAGACAGATAGTATTTATAGTCCCTGCTTTAATTTAAATTGTTATTATAGTATATTTGTTTTTGTTTTTTTTAAATGTATACAGTTGAATTCAGATTTATTAGTTCCCTTTTAAGTTTTTTTTGTCTTTTTTAAATATTTCCCAAATGATGTTTAACAGAGCAAGGAAATTTTCACAGTATGTCTGATAATATTTTTTCTTCAGGAGAAAGTTTTATTTTGGCTACAATAAAAGCAGTTTTAAATTTTTTAAGAACCATTTTAAGGTCAAAATTATTAGCCCCTTTAAGCTAATTTGTTTTTCGATAATCTACAGAACAAACAATCTTTATACAATAACTTGCCTAATTACCCTAACCTGCCTAGTTAACCTAATTAACCTAGTTAAGCCTTTAAATGTCACTTTAAGCTGTATAGAAGTGTCTTGAAAAATATCTAGTAAAATTATATTTACTGTGTTCATGGCAAAGATAAAATAAATCAGTTATTAGAAATGAGTTATTAAAACTATTATGTTTAGAAATGTGTTGGAAAAATCTTCTCTCAGTTAAACAGAAATTAGGGGAAAAAATGAACATGGGGTTAATAATTCTGACTTCAACTGTATATATTACTTATTTTCATCAAGATATATACTCAAGGCTTATTCCACTAAAATACTAATTTAATTATGAAATTACATATTAAGTATAATACATTTTAAATATATTACACACTTACCGGCCACTTTATTAGGTACACCTTACTAGTACGGACCCCTTTTTGCCTTCAGATCTGCCTTAATCCTTCGTGGCATCGATTCAACAAGGTACTGGAAATATTCCTCAGAGGTTTTGGTCCATATTGACATGATAGCATTACACAGTTGCTGCAGATTTGTCACCTGCACATCCATGATGCAAATCTCCCGTTCCACCACATCCCAAAGGTGCTCTATTGGATTGAGATCTGGTGACTGTGGAGGCCATTTGAGTACAGAGTACTCATTGTCATGTTAAAGAAACCAGCCTGAGATGATTCACGCTTTATGACATGGTACAGTATCCTACTGGAAGTAGCTTTCAGAAGATGGGTACACTGTGGTCATAAAGAGATAGACTGGTCAGCAACAATACTTAGGTAGACTGTGGCGTTGACACGATGCTCAATTGGTACTAATGGGCCCAAAGTGTGCCAAAAAATATCCCCCACACCATTACACCACCAGCCTGAACCACTGATACAAGGCAGGATGGATCAATGCTTTCAGGTTGTTGATGCCAAATTCAGACCGTATCATCCGAATGTCACAGCAGAAATCGAGACTCTGCAGACCAAGCAACGTTTTTCAATCTTCTATTGTCCAATTTTGGTGAGCCTGTGTGAATTGTAGCCTCAGTTTCCTGTTCTTAGCTGACAGGAGTGGCACCCGGTGTAGTCTTCTGCTGCTGTTCAACGTGTTGTGTGTTCAGAGATGCTCTTCTGTATATCTCAATTGTAACGATTGGTTATTTGAGTTGCTGTTGCCTTTCTATCAGCTCGAACCATTCTGGCCATTCCATATTTTCTCTTTTTCGGACCATTCTCAGTCTAACCTAGAGATGGTTGTGCGTGAAAATCCCAGTAGATCAGCAGTTTCTGAAAAACTCAGACCAGCCCGTCTTGCACTAACAACCATGCCACGTTCAAAGTCACTTAAATCACCTTTCTTCCCCATTCTGATGCTTTCTTTGAACTGCAGCAGATCGTCTTGACTGTGTCTACATGCCTAAATGCATCGAGTTGCTGCCATGTGGTTGGTTTATTAGAAATTTACGTTAACGATCAGTTGGACCTAATAAAGTGGCAGTTGAGTGTATATTAAATGTATTATACTGTATATTAAATGCATGTTTTCTAAAAATAAATCACAACATCTGAAAATGTATGGGACCTTTTTTGTTATTTTGCCACATTCTATGCAAAAAATGCTCTAAATGACAACATTTGTATTTACATTTAAAGAAATGTCATCAGTACTTCACAGAATAAAACAACAATTACATCAAACACAAAACTTTAAATAATAAATCAAAAGAAAATGAGAATTTTCAAGTAATCTTTTTTTCTAAACTAAATATATAAATATATATTTTATGACCTTGTGAAAGTTGTGTTGTGATGTTTAGTTTTGAAGGCCAGACTCTCCAATTCTTTCAATTATTCAATGCTTTTTGACCAATTCTTTGCAAAGCACAAAACTGCAAAATGAGTTCAGCTGAACCAAGGATAGTGTCTAAAGAAGAGTCTTGCTGTGTTTTTTTACTTATTTTTTTCTTATAAAATTTTACAAAATTATTCCAAAGATAAAAACCAAAAAAAAAAAAAAAGCAAAAGACATCCTTAAAGGGCCACGAAACCCCCTGTCTCAGCAGGGTGTTTTCACACCTCTGTTTTGAAAAAAGTCAGGAAAGTTGGGCGTGTCCAGCTCTGGGAGTGTGGGAGTGTCGGGGGAGGGAAAGAGGATAAGATTTTGCATAGAAGGGAGTTAACATTTGGGCACGCGCTAAGTTTGACAGGAAAAACAAACACACAGAGGCTGATTTGATACGGCGAATAAGAGAAAAAAATCCTCCGCATTTTTCTGTAACTTATGTACTCGGTAGGTAGCGTCAGAAAGCCGTGTGTGTATAGACTATCCTGTCACAAATTGCAGCAAAAATCCTGCACGACGGGAATAGTTTGTGTTTACATGTTTACACTCGGAGAGCAGCATTTAAACAAAGGGCAGTCCACTGCAAACACTTACCAAATCTGTAGACAGACAATCAAACTGGAGCTGTGTCTTTTTATTAAAAGTAGACGAGCGGCAAATCCGGATTTCACCATTTCCAGATGTGAAAAGCTCTCGGGTAAAAATGTTCCTTACAAACGCGTGTCGCGTGCACTGTAATCCACACGTGAGTCCAGCTGCTCTCTCATAAAGGGAAACTGAAAACAAAACCTTCGTTGCAACACACTAATAACACCTACGAATTTTGTCTTGAAATTCTTGTACTTTCACTTGTTTTGGCAACACAACGTGGCGTCTCTCTGCTGTCTGAACAGTGTAAACTGGTAAACAGTCTCCGGAGCTATCATGCATATTAATTAAGTTTCACGTCATACACAATAGAGCGCGCTGATTGGTTTGAAGCACGTCTTTCTCATGAATTAATACTGCACCCTCAGATACGTAAGAACGTCCTAGAAAAGGCAGACAGCCACTCTCCGGCTGGATTTACACCTAAGTATCTCATGGCCGTGACGCAGCTTCAAAAATTCGTTTCAAACCGGAAGAACGAATTTGCTCAAAATAACGCAAAAAACAACCAATTTTCACTTTTTAGTGCAATATATGTGTCCTAATAGTGTTTATAGCAGCGTGGGACACATATATGACTGTCAACAGCTCAAAAAAATGTGTTTTGGTGTTTCGTGACCCTTTAAAGAGCCCCTACTATGGGTTTTTGAAAATGACCTTCCATGCATATACATCCAGCTAAGGCTTAAATCTGAAAGTGCACCGTGTTTAAAACTATTGATTCATCTATAAAAGAGTTGACTCCTAATGGTTCAAATAAATCGTGGGGGTAACGAATCTTTAGCCATGTCGGCGTGACGCCGATATGGAACTCAAGCCCCCCCATTTGTTGCATGCACAGACCCCAGAAAATTGAAACCCCCGACCCCGCCCACAAACACTGTAGCAAGAAAAAGACAACAACAAACACTGTAGCAGATCCTGGCTGAATCATGTCGCGAAGTCGCTGTACTCTGAAGTGTGGGGGAAAGTTAGTGTTATGTTCCCTACGATAACGAACTAAAGAGCGGGGTGTGGTTGAAGTAACTGCTGGTAAAACCGAAAAGTGGGGGGGAGGCGATCGCGAACTGAAGAGTTCCATTTGTTAAAGGAATCAGAAAAGACTATTGATGTATGGGACTTTGTCAGAGCTTGACAGGGACTTTATCAATACACAGTTCATGGATCAGTTTCTTCCTCCATTTCACAAATGTAAGTAAGTGTGATTAAAATGGCTGCCTCCTTGTTATCTCTAGCTTGCAAATTATGTACTTAATTGTGTTTTGTTACTTGTAACCGCTTGTACTGTATCAGGTTAACTCTTTTTATTCTCATATTGAGTCTAAAACCAAGTTGAAAATGCGACACGTGCCACTTTGTTTACGGATTTAAATGCGTTTGTGAGCTCACGATCCACTGCCGTTTGTCATTGCTATGGCCACCGTCAGCTGTCCCTACACACGTGCGGCGGTCAAGTTTCAAAACAGTTCAGCTTTTGCCACTGTGTGGATTAATACTGAATGTGTGTCATGGTTAAGATAGACCATGTACTCTGACTACTTGTGGCTAAGCCGTGGTCGATGTTTTTCTCTCTGTCTCGCGCTGAACGCAGTCGACCAATCACAACAGACTAGGTCATCTGATTAGCAAACCCTCAGATACGGGGTTTGGGAATAAATGAATCGATGAACGAATTATATTCGAGTCCTTGGTATAATTAGATAAAAATAAATGCATATAATAAGACAATGAAAGTGTTTTTTGACTTTGCATGCATATGAGATGTTGTTGGAGACCCCCAAAACCTAAATATGACCTTTTTTAATGCATACTAGTGGCTCTTTAAAAATACATGGATGTAAAACACAATGTTCTATAGCTTCAGCAATTAACCACACCAGCAGAAGCTTAAATACTACCTAGAAAGAGCAAAAATCCAGAAATCAGGAGAATCTGTCAGCAATCCTGTCCTGGAACAAAAGAAATCTGTAGTTTCAGTGTTTTGGCTTTTGAATAATAGTTTGAGCTGTACATCGGCCTAAAACAGATGAATCTGTCAGAGCAAATCTAACAATCCGTCTCACGTCTGCTTGGCTTGTACAGAAACGCTCTCTTCGGAGATCTGGGGCCTTTAGCTGGAGCAAAAACAGCTCATATTGATCAAAAGCACGGTTAATTCCATTAGCCAATATTACCGAGTCCTGCACGCCTGACAGAGCAAATTATTACACTGGCCTAAACCCTCCATTAAATCTGCACTTCTGAAGTTTGAAGCTTCCATCTGACCAATAAACACTCATAATGTCCTCCAGTCTTTCCTCATCCTGAAGCTCGGTCCACAAACAGACAAATCACCTGCTGTTTCCACAACCGTTTCCCACAATGCACTGCTCTGGACTTGACCTTCCATTTAAAGTGTGATGAATGAATGTGAATAATTGTGATTGCGAAATTTACACATTTTCCCACTCATTTTTAAAGAACTGTGAACTGCATAAATGATTATATTAAAACACACATGAGATAGTAGCATACTTTGTGATTTGCATACAATCTGGTATGAACAAGCTTTTCCCACTTATCTTTTCTGTTGAAAAAAAAGATGCTAATATTTAATAAATAATTATTCATTAATTCAATCAGTCAATTATCAAGCAATCAATAAAAATGATAAAATAAATAAATATTTAAATAATTATTAATTATATCAATCAATCAATCAATCAAATAAATGACAAAGAATGTTTCCACACTTAAAGATATGCAAATATGGACCTATTTTAATGCTTTGACATCAATATATATATATATATATATATATATATATATATATATATATATATATATATACATACTGTATATAAATAAGTGAAACAAAAAAAAAACAATTCAGAAAAGTATAATAAATACAGTAAAAAACAGCAAACAACCTAATACAAATTATGTTTTATATTAACATATGGCAAAAAAAAACCCTAGCTCTTATTAGCAAACTTATATTGAATAACTCTTTAAGTGTGTTCACTTTGTAAAAACATTTTACAAACTTTAAAAATGAGACAGTCTAATACAATGTTTTACAGAAAGAGCATTACAAGTGTAATTTCCTGTCTTTATATGAATTGTGTGTGTGTGTGTGTGTGTGCGTGCGTGCGTGCGTGCGTGCGTGTGAGTACGAAAGTAAAATTGCATTTAAATTTAATAAAGTTAATATATTTGCATGTGTTTGCATCTATATAATATTTAGTCAATATCATAATATTATTTGCAAAATACTGTCAAAATTGTATGATTTTAGAAAGAAACGAAAAAAACAAACAAACAAGTAATTAAACAATATTTTCTTAAATGTGCTAAAATTTAACATAAATTTTATATTACATAGAAAAAATAAAAATAAATAAATAAACAAATAAATAAATAATTATGTTTTCTAAGGGGCTAAAATTTGACTTAAATTTGTATTAAAAAAAGAAAAGAAAAAGTAAACAAATAAATAAATAATATTTTCTTCAGGGGCTAAAATTTTACCTTAATCATTGCATTGAAAAAAAATTTAAATAAATAAAAAAACAAACAAACAAATAAATACATAAATAAATAAATAAATAAATAACATTTTCTTAAATTTCTAAAATTTAACCTTAATTATATAACATTGAAAAAATGAAAATAAGTCAATAAATAAACAAATAAATGTTTTTTTTCTTAAGGGGCAAAAATTTTACCTAAATCTGTATTAAATTGAAAAGAAAATAAATAAGTAAATAATATTTAATAAAAATTATACGTAATAATAAATAAATAAAGAAATAAATAAAGAAACAAACAACACAATATGCAAAAAAAGGCAGTTTCCGAGCTCCTAATCTGATCTCCACAGGACTGGACAGAACTGAACACTGAATTGTTCCCATCTTTCCTCATTCTCTTCTCCATCCTCACCAAAATGATAAAGCGTGTGTAGAGTGTTCATTTAAACAGATGCATAGCATTTCATAATGCATGAAAAAATACAATCTTATCCATTTATTTGAAGCACCAATTTCATGCCACTTTCAGGAGCACCACTATACATATGAATTTGTCAATCAGGCAACAAACGCACTCTCTGAATGAAAATATTATCAGCAGACGATCCATCATAAGGTTGGACGGATGAAGACAAACAAACAACACTTCAACACATCACACACTACCTGATTTTTACTATAACATACATGCTTATGAAATTGTAGGATTCATTAATTTAAAAAGATTCCTACAAAATTAGTGAATATGTCATATTCTTTGTTCAAATTAACAATATATTTATTTTAAATTATTTAAAAACTAATTTAAAATGAGCTCTTATTCTCTAAACATAAAAATGTTAATGCTAACATTACTAAAACTACAATTAAAATGAAAAAAAAAACAAACTAAAATCGAATTAATAAAAAACTACCAAGCGATTGATTCAAATAGGTTAAATTTGGTTCTCCCATCATCACTACAACAGATGCATAGTAAGAGGAGCGTGCAAGGCTGATTTATACTTCTGCATCAAACTCACATGTATGGTCCGGCCCAGCCTTTGCGTGGTCGCATAGCCATCACAGTGGCTGACACAGACGCTGACACACACCTCTCAAGAAATGTAATTACAAGTCGCAATGACGCATATCACAAACAAGAGCTGCGAGCCGGATGTAGTGAGTTTTTACAAGTGTCGAGTCCTGTGAAGGAGCTCCGTATGGAAACTTTTTTTATGTTTACCTTATTATTAAAGTTGTTGCGCATCCGCCGGTTCCTGCATCTGAATGAGTGAGTTTTAGCTACTTGTACATTAATGCCCCTTTTACACTAATACGTTTTAGTTTCAAAATGCATAAGTTTTGCTACAGTTACGCCTTCTGTCCACACTACCCCAAAGTTTTCGAGCCCTGAAAACGGAGTGTTTTGGAAATGCTGAAGAGGCCATTTTGGTTTTAAAACGCTGTTGCTCCACATCAGTGTGGATGGGGGAAAATGGAGACATCTGAAAATGGAGGTGTGGTTGCAGACATTCGCCTATCTGATTGGGGCATTTTCTCAATATGAAGTACACAAAGTTCAGTCTTGCATCCTTTCCTTAAGTTCAGACTTTGCAAGTTTGATATGGAAAACTCCCGAGGACATGTCAGGTAAATCTGTCAAAGGGAACAGTGTACTTTATAACCTCATTCACATCACACTGGCTACGTTGTTTCACTATCTTAACAATAAAATGAAAACATGATTTAAGAAACTGCCTATTTTAATTTTGATATTAACTTAACAGACACTAAAAATGTTGAGGCATCGTGTGGCTGCATATTTATATGACCGTCATCTTCACTGTATGCATATTTATAACAAAATGGAGCCTATAAAATAACTGCCTCCTTTCATTTTCTTCGAGAAAAAAAAAAAGCAGTCCTGTCTCTATTGCTGAATATCAGTTTTAATAATCAATAATGGCCATTATAAAAGTATAATGTACAATAAGTTTATACAATATAGGAAATAAAAGCAAGCAATCAGTCAAATATCAGTATACGCGGTTACATTCATTAATATATTAACTAATCTTTGTGCTCAGCCAAAACACGTTACCTGAGAACAAGTAATAGATTTAAAAGATTGAGGAGTCGTTAGATAGAGACAAGATGAATTAAATATTACGTTTAACAACTATAGTGAGATGAAATCCAGCGGAAGATCCTTGATGAACTGTCCGACGTGCACTGCTTTCATCTGGGGAGCTGTACTCAAAGCACCCGCTGACTGCCTGGAGCTCAGACGTGCGCATACGCTGCATCGCATACCAGAGTGTGTGTGTGATCACGTGATGTGCATTTTTAACATTGTAATGTGGACGGAGATCTTTTCAGAAACGCTAGGTGAAACGCCACTGCGGATGTGGATAATTTTCGTTCTAAAATGCCGTTTTAAAACTAAAACGTACTAATTAAAACAGGGCCTAAGGTAGAGCTCAGAAAAAAAAAAAACACCCGTGAAGCAGTGGTGGTTCTAGGGGGGGCCCAAGGCCCCTGTGTCAACAAACTTGGCCCCCCTAAATTTAGACGCGTATTTTTGTGGCAAAACGCCATGGAGAAGCGAGATTAGCCATCGGTGGAGGACTGCGGAGATGTGGAGATATGACTCTCGCACTCTCTCGGTGTCGAGCGCACTCGCTCCCGCGTGCTATCGCTCTCTCTGTCAGTGACGGTACTGCGCGCATCAGTTCCCCGCATTCGTCAGAAGTTAACCCCCAAATTGACACAGGTAATAAAAAGATTCAACTTCAGTCATGTTCATGTTGTGAAACACTATCAAAATGTCCACTGTTGATTATATTAGACTTCCGTTTTCAATGGTGATTTTAAACCTTTTAATAGAGGAAGTCCTCGGCTGCAGAGGCATTATTAATCAGAAATTAAGTGTACATAGTTTTACGTTAGGAGATACAGTCTTGAATTTACAAACAGTCGGCAAGTGCCGGAGAACAGATGTAACACATTGATCAAATTTAGCTTTCAGTAACGCTCATGTAAAAGTAGTATTCAACTCGTTTAGTTTTGCCTTCATTATTAATTTTTGTTTTCAGTCGTGACAAAGCACGAGTCTTCAAACACGTTTTTTTTTACAACATGTTTTTACACATAAACATAAGATTGTATTTTGTTGTATTCAGACAAAGTCCCATTAAGTATTCTATAGTCTTTGATTCAGATTAAAGTGTAATTTAAAGACTTATGTTAATTAGGAAAGTTGGAACAATTAGTCAAGTTATTGTATAACTGGTTTGTTGTGTAGACAATCATAATTAAAAATACACAGTAAATATTTCTTAAGGAGGCTAATAACACGGACCTTAAAATAGTTTTTTTTCTTAAAAACTTTTAGCTTTAAATCAAGAAATAAACTATAAGGAATAAAACTAATTATGACTCGAGAATAATTGTTTTTGTTTTATAGGAAATACTGTGAATATTTCCTTGGTTTGTTAAAGATCACTTGGAAAAAAAATATTTTAAATTAACGGGAGGGCAAACAAAAATGACTTCAACTGCCTCTGTTAAAGTTTACAGGTGCAAAAATGTGCCTTGATGTACTTGAATGTTAAACATGTGTTATCCTACTATAATACAAAGTTACTTGTCAAAAAAATTAACATGGAAGATTATTTTGAGTTTAGTTATTTAATTAGCTTGTTTATGAAGACTGCAGAGTGATGCATGAAAAAAAATTGACTACGAATAATTGTTGAAGTAGTTTGTGATGTATGTTAAAGTGTGCCCCCTAAAAGTACATGTGGACCCTGCCCGGCCCCCCCCAGTCACTCTGGTCTAGAACTGCCACTACCGTGAAGAAACACGACACAGAAGAGCATAAAAACCTGCTGCCAGCTAGCGTTTCGGAAGTGTTATTGCAGAGCAACACAAAAAGCATGCAGAAGTATAAATCAAAGCAGGCGCCATCGGTCATGCCGATCACTCGACGCAGAAGTATAAACCAGCCTTAAGCCATTCGAGGAGCATGGCTAATATATTTAATACAAACTGACATCATCAGAAAAGGACTATAATTCCAAAAGCGTAAACAAATGGTTATTTTGATTAAACAGGGCTCGAAAATGCGACCATTTCGGTCGCACATGCGCCCGAAATTTAAGCTATGCGACCACATAATATATTTGGGAGCATTTGTGCGACTGCATATTGTAGTACGACCTGTTTAGATTTTTTTCTAAAAACGTTCTGAATCGGTCTTCCCTGCCGCTATATTGGTTCATATTAGCTGTCAATCACTCAAGGCTTTCTGCTGTCAGATGACAGGGAGCTTGTGTGACCGCGGGAAATGCAAACTGCTGAAGAGTGAAAAGTACACAGGTTTGCAAACCCCACCTAAAGTTACAAATAATGTCGCCGATGACAGCGATCATGTGGTGAATATTGATCCGCCAGCAGAGATCAATCGAGTGTTTTTGGAGAAGGTGCCCGAATCTCGATGCGTTGCATTTACTTCGTGTTCAGCGCAAATGTCCGCTAAATGTAAAATCTAACACTGTACATCATTGCCAAAGAAGTTCGCCTTTACTGAGTTTGGACTGAATCTGCGGCTCATAACAAAGAACGGTATTGCGCCGGTGGTCATCGCAAGAATCCTAAATTAGACCGGCTGACTTGCCTGCTTTTTTCCACAAACACAGAAAACTGTAAATCAGCTCATAACGAGACTGAGCATTTACAATGACACAAACCAAAACTTTTAAAGAGTGGTAGAAGTGAGACTTTTCTTCTTTTCTTTTGTTCGTTCTTTCTTGAGATGTATATTATTTTTCGGTTTAGATACTGATGACTCCTTTGCAGCTTTCAGCATTGGATTAAATGATTTATTATAATCTTACAATTCTTTTGTAGCAGAAATATTAATTATTAAATTGACATGCGTATAAAAGCAATAGTGCAAAATAAATATTTCTTACTGCAATGCTTCATTTTTGATGCAAACCATAAATGTACAGTGTTTCCTCTAGGATTTTTTCCAGCTGTGGCGGCAGGACTTTTACACGGATGTACCAACTACCTATGAGTGTTATTTCAATGACACATGTTGTGAGCGCATTTATGTAATACGAGCATGCAAATCTCTGCTTGCGCGCTGATTTCCTCTTTTCGTGCACAACTTCACACCCTGAAATATACGCTGCTCAAGTGCGATTATGTCACGAGTACATCTCCAACATTTATTAGATTTGCTAGGAATATTTATGAATGTCTAAGGTAGACCTGCAGAGCGGCATTAATGCATCCTGAAGTAAAGTGAAACAGCTATAAATTCTAGCCAGATAAAGTCATTGTATGCAGAACCATAGACCTTTATCTATACAGTATATTTATGGAAACTGTGTTCATCTTAACTGAAAGCTACGCCGTGTTTGCTGGTCTCACGTCTTACGCAGGCACCTGTCAGTCAGTCAGCATGTCACCGTAAAGGGTCAAACAAATAACGCACAGCACTACTACGGTTAAAGAAAAGTTTTCGCTGTTATAATTCACTTACCTTTTAATACGTTTTGGTGCTACTATAACCTGCTATTAAAAACAACAACAACAATGACTGAATGTTTTGAATGGGAAGCTGTAATGTAGCCGTGGCGGGATGAATTTTGGTGTGGCGCCCCGCCATGGAAGAATGAATGTAGCGGAAACTATGATGTATTTTTCATGAATAAACAGTAGGATTTAAAGCAGATTACTCACATTCAAGCAGCATGAAAATGAGAAATGTTATTCATTGTAAGTATCATTGTCACCATTGTCATCAGTAACATTTTATAATTATTAGACATTAATTTTGGAATTATTGCACAAATATCAATAAGTCATCACAGCATTAGTTAGATAGTTGTTTCTGGTTTTTGTTAGTCCTAATTCATGTTGTTTTCAAATACAATAAATCCCTTAAAGGGCACCTAGGTTACCACTTTTTCCAAATTTAATATAAGTCTTTTGTGTCTCCAGAATGTGTCTGTAAAGTTTCAGCTCAAAAGACCCATCAGCTTTTTTATTATACCTTTCATAAGTTACTAGTTTATAGCTTTGAGCAGTAGGTAGCGTTTTTTGTGTACTGCGCCTTTAAGGCTTGTCCTTCACGCCCACCGTTTCCACTTGCCTGTTAGCGTGCCTTAATCTCCTCCCTCGGCTGCGTCAGACAACAGACAGACATAAAGGAAGAAGATCTCACGTAACGTTTGTGAGAAATACTACAGTAAGACCTTTACCAATGAGTATTTGATGCATTTGTTGTGGAGTTGCAGCAATGAGTCACACATAATGTCGTTACAAAGTTCACGCACACAAACAGACACAAACACATACAGACAGCGCGCGCGTTTAGCTTTGCACTCTTTTTGCACGCAAATGTGACAGGATACAGGTTAATATCCACTGCTGTATGGATATCTGTTATGTTAATGTTCAAAAAAACCTGATTTAACGTCCACAAATGGGGATTGAAGCGTCGTCTTTTATAATTGTTCTGACACGCAGCTGTGGTGATGAAGTAAAGCTGAAATTCATTAACATGCACTGTTTTAAAACATTTTAAACTTGTAAAACTCACTCTTGATCACATTTGATGATGATTGATGATCCTAGCAAACTGAACAGACATTTTATTTACAGTTGCTTTGCGCACGTTGATATGATTATACACGTTACTACGGAGACATGTTAATACGCAGCTGTCAATCAATTCGGTGGGCGGGGGACTGCACTCCTACGTCAAGTTGCAGTAGGTCTCAAAACCGCTCCAATTGGTCCACCGTTTTTATGTTGTTCAACTGAAAAAAAAAAAACGACTGGGTGTGTTTATATCACCCCAATATGACAGTCTATACGCTATACCAGGGCTATTCAATTGGCGGCCCGCGGGCCAAACCCGGCCCCAGAGGCAATTTGTTCTGGCCCTCCAAATAGTGTGACCAAGACATCAAGAATAAATTTAGTTCAGTCAAAATACGGCCGCTATAGTTATGAAGTGACGTGCATCTGTTCAATACAGCATGAGCTGCGCAGAGCGTGAGTCACCTGACATTAGGCGAGAGCAGCCGAATACATTTGAATATGTTTGTAGAAAAGGTCTTTTGTACAATGCACTGATATCGTTATTAGGGATGCAACGATTAACCGATTTCACTATTAACTGCGTTTTAATTCGTCATGGTTAATTAATCGTAAAGGCTTCTCTAAGCCGCATTTCTGTTCTGCCGCACGAAACAAAACTGCTGAACAAAGTTACGCCAAGTTGCCAACTGTGCGCTAGTTTAAAGTTCCGAGCTTGTCCACCGAAGCTAATACGCACGCACACTGTAATAACTATAGCCGCGGGCCGTTCCCATATCACGTCTTTCCAGCGCGCAAGTTTGTAATGTCGTAAGAATATATGCCAATATGCGGGCGCAAGCGGAGCAACACGCTCGCGGCTGTCTGGGCGCACGCAGAAGAACACATCTCATGCTGTAACGGTGAGAGTTGTGCTTAGCTTTCAGTGCAATGTAAACAAAAGACATGTTAGGCGAACTATTATTAAATGAATATGTGTGTATGAAAGCAGATGATAACAAAAGTTAATCTAAATATTGGCGCCGACCTTCATAACAGTTATTATTATATTATTTTCTCCCGTTCCTCTCTATAAACACACACATAATTAAATTGTGTAGCCCTATAAGCACAGAAAAACCTTCAGCATAAAAACTATTACTAATGAAAATGCCTTTTAAAGGTTTTTTAATATTAGTTAGGGATCTCCAGATCTAAATCTAGCTAAAATAAAGCTTAAATTTACATTAGACGTGATAACTGTGAAACACTGATTATTCTTCACACTATATAATCGTACAACCAAAATCTATAATTGTTGCATCCATAATTGTTATGCAGTTCAAAACAGAACATATGAACGTATCTGAATGTAGAAGAAGCCTACTTCAGCAATACACTGATTTTGTTGTGCTGTGAAATACAACATTTGAATGTTTGTTAAATAAAACTTATTGTACAATGCAGTGATATTATATAGTTTCAAAATACAATATATTAACATTTTAATGTAGACAAATACAACATGGGTGTCTAAAGGAGCAAAAATACACAATTGGCTCTTAAATGCAGTTATGTCATCATTTATACTGCAAGTCATATCTCTCCGGCCCTTCGTTTGGGATGCTTTTCATGAACTGGCCCCCGTGACAAACTAATTGAATAGCCCTGCGCTATACCTACACATATATCTGTCCAAACAGCTTGAAAAGTAGATTTTTCACCATAGGTACCCTTTAATATACAATTTGCAGTGGTGCTCATTCATTTTTGGTGGCTGCTCCTAAATTCTTTCTGGTGTTCCTAAATATTTGAAGTTGGGAGCATCGATGCAACAAAGTAAAAAAAAGTT
This sequence comes from Danio kyathit, assembly GCA_903798195.1. Taxonomy (NCBI): domain Eukaryota; kingdom Metazoa; phylum Chordata; class Actinopteri; order Cypriniformes; family Danionidae; genus Danio; species Danio kyathit. The sequence goes on along the minus strand of LR812536.1, from coordinate 8,770,174 downwards.
AATTTCAAGCCCTGTTAAAGATTACTAAAGTTTTCCCTTTTTTCAGGGTAAAGTCTAGATTGGATACGCGGCCGGCCGGAAGTGCGATATGCACATTAATATAGCAGCATTTTTTTATGACACTGTATGACAATAATTAATATTTTTACAGTACTGTGACGGTTGGGTTTAGGGTTGGGGTGGGGGAAGGCGTTATAAAATACAATTTATTGGGTAATTTAATAAATATCATAAATAATACTCTGTACAACTACTGTTTTTACGCTTCTGTGACGGTTGGGTTTAGGGTTGGGGTGGGGGTAGACGTTAATAAAATACAATTAATCAGAAATTTCATAAATAACATAAATAATTACCGTTAACTTCCGGCCGCAAACGTATCCGATCTAGCAACAACCTTTTTTCAGTGAATTAACTTGCACAAACTAACTGGTTATCTTAAAGCTAACAAATGTGAGCTAGCAAAATAAACATAAATATTGATTTCATGCAGGTTTTAACAAAAAAAAAAAAAAAAAAAACATGTTGAGTGGCAGTCTGTCAGGTGCTGTGCTTCTCTTAATAATGAAATGTCTCTCTTGGCAGAAACTTTGACTTTAGCTGCCAGCTGGAGTTTTGTTAAATCACAGAAGCCTTTGTTGAGTGAGAACAGTGGAAGTCATTTCAGACACAAGTCAAATTCTCATTTAGTGCTCACGGACAGATGCATTGTGGGAACTGTAGTTTCTGCAAACCAAACTTCCAGCGGGAAATTCTTAAGAAAGAAACTCAAATAGGTTTGAAATAAGTTAAGTGCGAGTGAACGATGACCGAATTAAAGTGTGAGTAAACAGATGACAGAAACTTCCTGGTAAACTATACCTTTGCTTCATGGGCATTGCTAGGCCTATTTTAGGGGGGCTGTTGCCCCCCTATATTTCTACTCAGCCCCCCCAAAACTTTTGCAATTAGCTCATAAACTGTACATTAAATTATAGCCTCAGTCCCCTTTAAATTTGATGAGAAAACGGCAGCAGAGTTCAGCTCCTCCCTGTCTTTTGTTTTTCATTTGATCAGAAAACCACAGCTGTGGACAGCAAGAGAACTAGGTGTGTGTTTATTGATAAATTGTTATAATATCTGCTTGCAGTTCTTTGATATAGATAATCTTGTATCACCTGTATCCCAATTTCACGGAGGAGCAGTTGGGTTTTCTCGGCGTTCACCTCAGCAGCACAGCTCCTCCAGCGAAAAATATAACTTTTAACAAACATTTCGCTATTTTTATTTCAAAATGAACTACCAATATTAAACACTTTACAGTTTGTGTGGCATTAACTATACCATACAGTCTTGCACAGAAAGGATTAAACACAGAGACAGAACCACTTAGAGAATGTACTCGTTTTAACTGTCACTGACAGATATAGAAACCAAGTGTTGTACAGTATTAAACAAAATACTTCTTATTTATTATTATCTTTCAGATCGTGAATAAGTGAATTAGCCTGTAAGTTTAAAAATATATATTTATATGTATGTCATTTAGAAATAGAAAAGTGGCAGATTATTTATTTAATACATGGAAACAAAAAATGCACTTGAATATAGAAAGTGATTTTTTACTACAGTAAACAGGTGGGTTGAGCCTATTTGGCTTACTCAGAACTCAAATAGTAATGCCTGTCTATGCAATACAGTGGAATACTAGTATACAACCCATATTAAACAAACATTTTTAAATGGATTACTATTAAATTATTACTTATAAATGTAATATTAGGCTTTATACATATATATATATATTGTTTTACCTTATAAGGTGCTGAGCCCCCCTAAAAGGAAAATCCTAAAATCGCCCCTGCTTTGCTTTAACAGAATGCGCGTTAAACTTTAGGCCTGCTGTATGTTCTGACTACCTGTAGACGGCAGGTTCAAATCACTGTTGCAAACTAACTACTAATCAAATCAGCTTGTGTGCGCGTGACCGAGACGAGCACTTATACTGCATTTTAAACAGTGTTTACCTTCATATTCACAGCCAAACAGGAGCGAAGAGCCTCCGTCAGACTCAACAAACACGCAGCTGTCAGAGCCGGTGGTGTGGAGTGAAGCAGAAGCAGCCGTGATTACCGGAGCTCGTGCACCTCTGCCTCCTGTCGGCACCGGGAGCGCGGGATTGGCGCGCGACTGACGGGGAAATAGCGCGGGCGCGCCGCCATGTCACCGGGTGTCACGTGGTGAAATGACTCGTGAGAAACTGCTCTGCGGCCTGTTATTGCGCCTGTCAAGTCTTTTTATTTTAACACTGACTGTAAGTGTGTGTGTGTCTGTACTTGTTTTTATATCTCAGTGGGTCTTAAACTTGAACATACACACAGGCTCATGGGTATTTGTGTCACCCTGGGTACCAAAACTAAGGTAACTCATGATAAGTAAACAAATGCTTATAGTCTAACTCACATAGAATGAAGTATTTTGAAAATGTAAAAATTTCTATTCTGTGAGGGTTGGGTTTAGAGGGAGAGAATATATGGTTTATATAGTTTGTATGAAATATTATGTCATTCAGATGTGGGTTTTTTTCATAATCTTTTTTTAAGAACTGTGAATTTGGACATTTCTTTTTTCCATTTTTCTATGGTATGGGATAAATGGTTTGATTAGTAGGCCTACTAGCTATAGCTATAATATAGAAGTGTCCCATATTAATGTAACCATCATTCAAGTAGCCAGTCTGAAATTTTGGGAGAGTCATACACACTTTATTAGGTACACCTAATCAGCCAATCACATGGCAGAAACTCAATGCATTTAGGCATGTAGACATGGTCAAGATGATCTGCTGCAGTTCAAACTGAGCATCAGAATGGGGAAAATAGGTGATTTAAGTGACTTTGAACGTCGCATGGCTGTTGGTGCCAGACGGGCTGGTCTGAGTATTTCAGAAACTGCTGATCTACTGGGATTTTTACGCACAACCATCTCTAGGGTTTACAGAGAATGGTCAGAAAAAGAGAGAAAAAAAAAATCCAGTGAGCGGCAGTTCTGTGGGCGCAAATGCCTTGTTGATGCCAGAGGTCAGAGGAGAATGGCCAGATTGGAAAAACGTTGCCTGGTCTGATGAGTGTCGATTTCTGCTGCAAGATTCGGATGATAGGGTCAGAATTTGGCGTCAACAGCATGAAAGCATGGAACAATCCTGCCTTGTATCAACGGTTTAGGCTGGTGGTGGGGGTTTAATGGTGTGGGGGATATTTTCTTGGGACACTTTGGGCCCATTAATACCAATTGAGCATCGTGTCAACGCCACAGACTACCTGAGTATTGTTGCTGACCATGTTCATCCCTTTATGACCACAGTGTACCCATCTTCAGATGGCTACTTCCAGCAGGATAACGCACCATGTCATAAAGTGCGAATCATGTCAGACTGGTTTCCTGAACATGACAATGAGTTCACTGTACTCAAATGGCCTCCACAGTCACCAGAGCTCAATCCAATAGAGCACCTTTGGGATGTGGTGGAACGGGAGATTCGCATCATGGATGTGCAGCCGACAAATCTGCAGCAACTGCGTGATACTATACCTAATAAAGTGGCCGGTGAGTGTAAATTATACAATTATGTATCTTTTTTTAATTAATGGAACCAATTACATAATGCCACATATATATATATATATATATATATATATATATATATATATATATATATATATATATATATATATATATATACATATATTTATTTATTTATTTATTTATTTTTTTCAACAAATTTATGAAATTATAACTTAAAATTTCAGTTCTCAATTATATTCGACATTATATTGACATTAGTTTAAAAATGAATATCTGCAAGATTTATTAATCTTAATTAATAATCTCCGAATGACACATTCATTTCAGGATTTTCAGTGATATTTGTGTGCAAGTAAATTTGTGATTTCCGTCATCTGGGGTCGCCACAGCGCAATGAACCGCCAACTTATCCAGCATATGTTTTACGCAGCGGATGCCCTTCCAGCTGCAACCCATCTCTGGGAAACATCCATACACACTCATACACTACAGACAATTTAGCTTACCCAATTCACCTATAGCACATGCCTTTGGACTTGTGGGGGAAATCGGAGCATCGGGAAGGAACCCTTGCTAACACGGGGAGAACATGCAAACTCCACACAGAAACGCCAACTGACACAGCCGAGGCTCGAACCAGCAACCTTCTTGCTGTGAGGTGATCGTGCTATTATTGCTAGTATTATAGATTTGAATTTTTTTTTATCAAATATTTGTGCCAATCATTGCAATCAACTTAAATAATTAATTTATTTCAAATGAGTCAACTCTGTGAAACAATGAACAATATTACCTCTTAACAAAGATTACCAAAAAACTTTCAAATATATATATATAATCTTAAAATTACAATTACCGTGTGCTATTAAACACATAAATTAGATAATAAATGAGTCTAGAATTCCAGAAATCACGTTATAAAAGTGAGACACACTGAGAAACCATTTACATTTTACCCATTAGAACCCAGTGTAAAAACAAACAGTGTGTGAGCGTTCAGCTTCAGTGTGTGTTGTCGAGTTATTTCGATGTTTTCTTTGCGTTCTAGTCCCCGATCTCTGTTTTTTCTCTCTAATGTATTCCGGCATACAGACACAGCAAACACTCAGAATCACATGTCGGTGCTTTGAAGTCAGTGGAGTGCGCGTTTCATCTTTCATGTCATCTTTTTGTTATTTTCCCTTATTTTTTTGTATTATTACACGAGTACTTCCCTCTCGATCCGTCGCAAATAACAAACAAGTCTTTGTTTGGAGGGTTTGCTTAAATCAAGACAACCTTCTCTTGTCTGTTTTTGATTCATCTCTGAATCACATTGATAGTTTTAATGCACCTGACTTCTGACTGATGTCTGGCTTCTGTGCAATATGCTGAATAACATTCGAAAGTTTCCTTAAAGATTAAAGCAAACATTTATTCATTTTCTTTTCGGCTTACTCCCTTATTTATCAGAGGTTACACAGCGGAATGAACCGCCAACTTGTCCAGCATATGGTTTACGCAGCGGATGCCCTTCTAGCTGCAACCAAGTACTGGGAAACGCCCATACACAATCATTCACACTCACTATGGCCAATTTCGTTTATTCAATTCCCTTATAGCGCATGTGTTTGGACTGTGGGGGAAACCGGAGCACCCGGAGGAAACCCACGCCAGCACGGGGAGAACATGCAAACTCCACACAGAAACGCCAACTGAGCCGGGACTCAAACCAGCAACCTACCTGCTGTGAGGCGACAGTGCTAACCACTGAGCAAATGTGACTAGGCATGGGAGGATAACCGGTTTTAAGGTTTGGAAAAGTCAAGGTTTTAATACCGCTAAAATGTTCTGTTATACCCAGGGCTTAATTTGTGCCGGAACACGCCGAATCTGGATCCGGCATCACTGAAATCTGATCCGGCTCCGGCACCTCATCCGACTCCCCAACCCTCTTCACACCCGCCCCGCTCACTTTCGTCCGCGACACCCCTCCGCCATCCACCGCCCTAACTCCCACTTTCGTGCACGACACCTTCCCGTCCATCCACGGGTAACATGCCGGATCCGTTACCCCGATCTGTTCCTGGACCTCGCAATTCACAAATTAAGCACTGGTTATACCGTTCCCAGGGTATACTGCATGTCAGGTTTTTAAATGTATTTTTTATTTGTTGTAAAGAAATCTTTTTGAAACTAATGAAGAGAGCAGACATCAATGATTTATTTGAATTATTTACCCTGACATTTACTGCTCCAAAATATTAAAAATGTTCCCTAAAATAAAATAAATTGTGTTCAAAGTTTTTTTTTTTACCCAGACATTTAAAAAGAACTGTTTAATCTTGATTTTAGAGCAGTAATCACAATACCTCTTTAATTTTAGAGCAGTAATCACAATACCTCTTCAATATTAGAGCAGTAATCACAATACATCTTTAATATTAGAGCAGTAATCACAATACCTCTTCAATATTAGAGCAGTAATCACAATACCTCTTCAATATTAGAGCAGTAATCACAATACCTCTTCAATATTAGAGCAGTAATCACAATACCTCTTTAATTTTAGAGCAGTAATCACAATACATCTTTAATATTAAGCATCAATCACAATACTGTGATACCGTGAAATCGTGGTATTTTTATCAAAGGTTATCATACCGTCAGAAACTTATACCAGCCACTGCCTAACCCATTAAAGCAAACATTAGCATAAAAATCAGCAAGTCGAATCAGTCAAAGAGGTTTAAAAATCGCTTTATTGCACCTTTCAAATCGTTCACCACAGTTGTATTATTATATCTCTTAATGGACACACTGTAAAAACTGCAGGCTTCCACACAATTCCTTGATGTTGTCCCAACACAAATCGATTAAGTTAACCCAGCAAGCACAAGACGTCAACATGATTTCAGATTGACGTTGTACTCCAACATGGTGGGGATGTTGCGTTTTGTTTGGAAATAAAAGTCGGGTTGACATCAAAACCCAACGTCAGGCCAAAGTTCAACCTAAAATAAACCAAATATCAACGTCTAATGATGTTACAGCTTGACATGGTGTGGACGTTTCCACTATGACGTCTATCAGATGTTGTATTTTAGTTGTCATACCTGACGAATAAATGTCAGTATTTGACGTCAATTTGACATTGGTTTAAGATGTTGGCTAGACGTTGAATTTTGGTCACTTTCCAACACAACCTAAAATCAACCAAATATCAATGTCTATTGATGTTACAGCTTAACGTTTTGTGGACGTTTTCACTATGACGTCTATCAGACGTTGGATTTTGGTCGCCATACCTGACGAATAAATGTCAGTATTTGACATCAAAAGGATGTTGGTTTAAGACGTTTGGTCACTTTCTAACAACCTAAAATCAACCAAATATCAACTTCATTTGACGTCGTTATTGGATGTCAATATAACGTTGTCCTTAGGCGCTGGCTAGACATTGAATTTTGGTCACTTGACGCCACGACCTAAATCTAACCTAATATTAACGTCTTATAACGTTGTGTGGCTGCTGGGTAACCTAATCGTTTTTTACAAATTTAAGTGGATTGAACATAAAACAATTAAGTTGTCCCCAAAAAAATACTTAAGAATGTGTGTTATTTCAACTCATTTTAAAAAAATAGTTTGAACAAGCAGCAAAAGTCATTTTTTAAGTGTTTTTTACAGCACAGAAGTTTCGAAAGTTACACATTCTTGTATAAAATTACCTCAGAAAGCAAAATCGCTGTTGTTTGCTAATTAAATACAAGCTCCGGATAAACCCCTTTCACGTGTCAGAAAACCCAAATAATTACAGTCTCAGCTCCATCCTGCTTCACACTCAGAAGTAAAAAAAGGAAAAACAAAAAAGGTGCTCAATTATCATTGTTTTTCGGCGAGCGTCTAAATATCGAAGGCCGCCCCCTCCCCATGTCTGCAGCTCGCCATGATTGCCAATTAGAGCAGAAATCAATTTACAGTCTCCGTCGCTTAATTGATATCATTATGTTTACTGTAGAATGAATAATTGATTGTTGTATCATTACATCAAAATGTAGCCGTGTGTGAAGCCAGCCCGGCAGGTAGTCGCCGCTGAGAGGTTTTCTCGTTAAAAAGCTGTGATTGTCGATAATTAGGGGTTATCATTATATTCCTGCTTCCCCAAACGCTGGCATTAGAGATTCAGCTTTCCAAGTTGGGCCTAAAGATGCGCACAAACACTAATATACATAACATAAACTTTACTTTAGAGAAAATGATTGTGTATTTTTAAAATTGGGACATTATTTAAGGTATGAAGCTCACAGGGGAAATGATGAATAATTTATTATGATGCCAAACGTTCATAAATAAAATGGACATAGTCAAGCGATTGCTCTTGATTCTCTTGGCCGATTTCTGCAGATGTGGGTCCATGTCTAGGTCCAGATGATCTTGAAATACTCATCAATTTTGAGATCAGTTGGTGTTTTATGAATAATCAACATTTGAGTCTGAGGAGGAGAGAGAGAGAGAAAGAGTGAGTTATTCAGAGTTTTGGAATGGTGAACATTTCCTGCACTATTTTTTTCCTAAAGTGCACATATTATGCTGCTTTATTGGTTATTTTTATATGGTTTACATCTATCCATTGGAACAAACAATTGAATAGTCTCCTAATATCCATTGTAGCATCAATTGGATTATCAAACAGTTGGTTCAAAGATATGGTCTCTCTTCACCCTGCCTTTCTGAGACCCCAAACTGCTCTGATTGGTCAGATCTGGCCCAGTCTATTGTTATTGGTCAACTATGTAGTGGGAAAAGAAAGGTTAAAGTGAGTTTCCAGTAACTGATTCGCCGATTCAAATGATCTGCTCAAAGCGAATCTCTAGTTAACAACTCACTGATTCAAATGACCCAGATAAACTGAGTTTCCATTAACTGATTCACTGGTTCAAATTATCTGGTCAAAGCGAATCTCTAGTTAACAACCCACTGATTCAAATGACCCAGATAAAGTGAGTTTCCATTAACTGATTCACTGGTTCAAATGATCTGGTCAAAGTGAATCTCTATAATAACTCACTGATTCAAATAATATACAGGTAACAACTCACTGATTCTAATGACCCAGATAAAGTGAGTTTCCATTAACTGATTCACTGGTTTAAATGATCTGGTCAAAGCAAATCTCTAGTTAACAACTCACTGATTCAAATTATCTCCAGTTAAAGTGAGTTTCCAGTAACGGATTCACTGATTAAAATGATCTCCGGTTAACAACTCACTGACTCAAAGGATCCAGTTAAAGCGAGTTTCAACTAACTGATTCACTGATTCAAAGGATCTGGCCAAAGCAAGTCTCCAGTTAATGACTCACTGATTCAAATGATACAGTCAGAACAAGTTTCCAATTAAAGACTCACTGATTCAAATGTTCCAGTTAAAGTGAGTTTCCCAAAACGATTCAAATGATCTGGTCAAAACAAGTCTCCAGTTAATGACTCACTGATTCAAATGATACAGTTAGAACAAGTTTCCAATTAAAGACTCACTGATTCAAATGTTCCAGTTAAAGTGAGTTTCCACTAAACGATTCAAATGATCTGGTCAAAACAAGTCTCCAGTTAATGACTCACTGATTCAAATAATCTGGTCAAAACAAGTCTCCAGTTAATGACTCACTGATTCAAATGATCTGGTCAAAACAAGTCTCCAGTTAATGACTCACTGATTCAAATAATCTGGTCAAAACAAGTCTCCAGTTAATGACTCACTGATTCAAATGATCTGGTCAAAACAAGTCTCCGGTTAATGACTCACTGATTCAAATGATCTGGTCAAAACAAGTCTCCAGTTAATGACTCACTGATTCAAATGATCTGGTCAAAACAAGTCTCCAGTTAATGACTCACTGATTCAAATGATCTGGTCAAAACAAGTCTCCAGTTAATGACTCACTGATTCAAATGATCTGGTCAAAACAAGTCTCCGGTTAATGACTCACTGATTCAAATGATCTGGTCAAAACAAGTCTCCAGTTAATGACTCACTGATTCAAATGATCTGGTCAAAACAAGTCTCCAGTTAATGACTCACTGATTCAAATGATCTGGTCAAAACAAGTCTCCAGTTAATGACTCACTGATTCAAATGATCTGGTCAAAACAAGTCTCCAGTTAATGACTCACTGATTCAAATGATCTGGTCAAAACAAGTCTCCAGTTAATGACTCACTGATTCAAATAATCTGGTCAAAACAAGTCTCCAGTTAATGACTCACTGATTCAAATGATCCAGTCAAAGTCTCCAATCGAGTTGTCCAGAACCAACAGTTCACTGAATTTATGAACTGATTTAAAATTGGTCAAAAACAGGACATACTGTAGCATTGTGCAATTTCGTAACAAATCTATACAAGTTTGTACAGGAAATAAAGCCGGAATTACTAAGGAATCATTTCAGAGAGTTCTGAATCACTTCTGGGTGCCTTTTTGAGACAAGAACTCCACTTATAGTATGATTTACAGACCTTTTTTTTATTTACAGTCACAATCAGCTATACCACACATTACAGTATATGAAAGATAATATCTGAAAAGGCAAGTATATGGCTCAACTAAAGCCATATGATTACAGGACAGATCTGTAAATGACCCGATGATGAAGAAAAATAAAAGGTGCTGGAGCGATTGGTTGGGAAACGCCACCTCTGCTCTGACATCCGCCATGAGGGCAAACACACACACACACACAGAGAGACAGATGGAGCTGCCTCACCTCTTTCAGACTTATTATGCAGTCGGGAAATACTAAGAGAGATAAATGATTCGTTGTGGGCTGAAACACTAGTTATTCAGATTCACATGCGCACGGTTTCTTCGCCTCTCCAGCTCCTGCCTGCAGTTTTATTAATAGAAACGGTGCGGTCGATGCACACAACTTTTAAGCAGAAAGTAAACTTGTCTTTGTGTTTCATCAAGCTTTCCGTGCAGGGGTGAAGAAACGGAGGAGAGACACTTACAAAATACAAGGAGAAATCAGTGAGCTGAATACATCAAAATGTTTAGCTATATAGGCGATTCTCACGAAAACGTAGTTGAAACAATTTCAAACATGAATTTTTTAAAAATGTTTAAATAATCAATTTATTTTTGCAGATATTTGAATCAAAGTCTGGAGCATTTGTCAACGTTAATTCAAAATATAAATGCATATCATTTAGTACGTTTTAGTATTTAATATAAACAGTTAGCGCATTTCAAAAATGTTTAATTCAATTTTATCATTACATTTCATTCATTGATTCATTTTCTTTTTGGCTTAGTCCCTTTATTAATCTGGGGTCGCCACAGCGGAATGAACCGCCAACTTATCCAGCATGTGTTTTTTGCAGTGGATGCCCTTTCAGCTGCAACCCATCACTGGGAAACATCCATACACTCTCATTCACACACATCCACTATGGACAATTTAGCTCACCCAATTCACCTATAGCACACTGTTACGAAAAATGTTGTTCTTATTATTATTTCCTTTCTTTATTGCGCATTGTATATGCCTTTTTCCTTGTCCCGCCTCCTTGTTTTTTTTGTGTCATCCCATAGGTTCCCATTCTAGCGTGATTTCGCGCTCTGATTGGCTGCTGGTCTTGGAGGCCTGTATAAAAAGGAACATCCGGCAGGGTTCGGGGAGCTCATTCGTGTTTCGACCGTTGCTGGGAGTGGAGCTCCTGGATTTCCCTTACCCCTCCGGCTGACGACAAACATTCAATTGTTACCTTTGTTCATACGTTTAATCTTTTTGAGAGTTTTGAGCTTGTAGGGGTGGCCTGCCTATTTATTTGATTACTTTTGACTATGTTTATGTTTAGGGAGAAAGGTAAGCTTCCTGTATTTTTCTTTAAATATTTAGAGGTAATTTAGTTCATTTACTTTACAGATTCTTTTGTTTGTTATTTTGGCCTGGGGTCACCCTGAAGAGATGCTCACTTAAAACGAACTATTTTTCTACAATAAATCTATTCAATTACTCTCAACTGAGTGTCCGAGTTTGGTTGTCGACCGAAGGGGATCTTTTGTCTTAAGTTTTTGTTTTGTTTGGGAAATCCACCACCCCAACGCATTTGTTTTTCCGTTTATTATGCCCATGTTGTTTTCCCCTAGACTTGGGGCGTAATACACACTCTGCATTGGACTTGTGGGGAAAGCCGGAGCACCCGGAGGAAACCCACGCCAACACCGGGAGAACATGCAAACTCCACACAGAAATGCCAACTGACCCAGCCGAGGCTCGAACCAGCGACCTTCTTGCTGTAAGGCGATTGTGCTACCCACTGCACCACTGTGACGGTTTCATTCCCGAAACAGATGTTCTCTCTACCGCAACTGTCCTTAAACGGTTGCTGTTTATGAGAATTGCGGGGGATGAGGTGCCTCAATATGTTTTGCTAATAATAGGGAAGCTATGATGATTTAGCAAACTTTTACTCAGTGCATATAATTAAGACTTTAAAAAAGTTAATTCCCATAAATATCTGTAACTCTAACAATTATGTAAATGTAGAAAACTACCTGTTTCGGTAATGATAATCAAAAAGTTGTGTAACCATTTGGACAGGAGACATTTTTATATTAAACTGGAGAAATATAAATGATCTTTTTATCTGGCAGCCATCTTGAAACAACTGACCCATGTGCTCCTTCATTCAGAATTAAACTTCATTTAAACTCTTTATGTGTGTTTAAACAGTACTTTACTAAATGGACACATAATTTTTCAGCTTTTTTTTCATTATCATTATACATGAATATTCTGTAAATTATTTGTTCTGTCATGTAAAATAATCTATTAGAACAATTCAATTCGTTCATGGTAATTTGTTTAAAGTTACAACATAACACACATTCAGACATACGCGGACACGTTTCGGTAATGAGAATTTCAGTAGAAAACGCAGTAAAATTATTAAAAATAAATGAATTATGTTGAAATTACACATTGTGCTTTATAGAGAACAGTGTTATCTTTATTCTTATGTTTTTTATATAACTAAAATACTAAGTTTTATATTTAAAATCGTAAGTGCCATGTTGTTTTAATAGTTTTGTGAGAATAACCCATATGTAAAGAAAATAATAATGGATATAGATGCATAATAAGATAAACATATATGTAAAAAAAAAATATATATATATATGTAATAACTTTGCAATGATTCTGAGGTAAAATAATTACCAAACAAATGCTTCTATGATGTATCAGTCGTAGTAATGCTCAATATAAATAATACACACACACACACACATATATATATATATATATATATATATATATATATATACACACACACACACACACACATACATACATACATACATACATACATACATACATACATACATACATATACATATATAAAATGCCTAATTATGTTAAAAATCACACATAAATAAAATAAATTAAAATAAAATAACATTTTAAATTTCTCTCAATTAGTTTTGGTATGAAACTTGGCCAAAATAAGATTACAAATAGTAAAAACTAATTTTTACCATGAATAATATACTGTATTAATAATATGCATTAATGTCATTAAAATAATATCTCTTAAAATATTAAAAGGATAATTGAAAGTCAGCAAACAATTTAAATGTCATGGACATACTCTAACAATAATAAAATAAAAATATAAAAAAAAATTAACCAACTTTTTATTTATTTCTTTGTATGATTTTGTGGTGATTTTTTTAAACTTTATTTTATTTGCCCGACATTTTTTAACCACTTCATGATACAGTAAGTGTCACGATCACCAGCGATCTTCTCCCCTTAGATCGCTGGTTTACATGGAGAAACAATTAAACAAGGCTAGGGTCAACACACGGCAGGAACAAAACAAGGAAACGCTTAGAATTGGAACTGTGAACAGATAACAAGACTCGGCAATGGAGTGAGTGTGTGTGCTGCTTATGTACTGTGTGCAATCAGTGTTTGACAAGCCTCTGGTGGTGTGTGTGCAATCAATGGAGATGAGGAACATGTGTGTGTGATTGGAGTGCATGTATGGAGTTGTAGTTCATTTGATGGTGGATTTGTAGTCCATAGTGTTTGTGCAAGTAAACCAGCGATCTAAAGGGAGAAGATCGCTGGTGATCGTGACAGTAAGTTTGTTTATTGTTTTTAGTTATTTTTAAAATAAAATAAAAAAAAAATGTTAAAAAAATTGTTCTTTAAAACCACATAAAGTAATCCGTTATCCATTTAGTATAGCTAAATCTGAAGTATAGATTTGCAGAAATGATCTCACCTCAGGGTAATAATTGAAAGTCAGAGGTGTTGGATTGCCCCCAGTTAGAGTAATGGTGACCTGCGTGATGGACGATGTTACGCCCAACACCTTCACTTCGCCCAGGGTCGGTTTGTCGGCCTCCTCCAGCCCAACTTCACGGTTACCCAAAAGAGTGCCCTAAAATTATTATGAAAAAAAAAAACGTTACACAAGACCACACAAACAGGCCCTTTTACAATTATACAAAATGATTCGCCCTCCTGTGAAATTGATTCTTTTTCAAATATTTTCCAAGGAATTTTTCACAGTATTTCCTATATTTTTTTCTTCTGGAGAAAGTCTTATTTGTTTTATTTCGTTTTAAACTATTTTAAGGTCAATATTATTAGCCTTCTTAAGCAATATTAGTTTTCGATCTACAGAACAAACCATCGTTATACAATAACTTGCCTAATTACCCTAACCTGCCTAGTTAACCTAGTTAAGCCTTTAAATGTCACTTTAAGCAGAATATCTTGAAAAATATCTAGTCAAATATGATTTACTGTCATCATGACAAAGATAAAATAAATCAGTTATTAGAAATGAGTTATTAAAACTATTATGTTCAGAAATGTGTTGAATAAATCTTCTCTCCGTTAAACAGAAATTGGGGGAAAAATATAAAGGGAGGGCTCATAATTCTGACTTCAACTGTATAATCCATTTCTAGAAATGTCCTCTCACTACAACAGAATGAACTATTATATAACATCTGTGTGGAGAAAACTCAAACTAGCCGAGTTTGACCTCGTTTTACAAACAGCTCTGGACTCCACAGGGCCGTGTTTTCCCCACCGCACAAATAATCTGAGCGCATACCCTATAAAACCCGGAGGACGTCCAGAGAGCTCTGACCTGGACCAAAAGTGCCGGGAGCTGCTATAGCATGAAACACTTTTGGATCTGGATTTGATTTATAAATAGAGAGCAGCCACAGATGTTTGGCTTCAGGAGGGATGGACAATCTCCAATTCTCTATAGGATGTGATGGTGCTGTTCAATACAGATAAATCAAAAACAACTGCATATTTATCTTTAAAAACAAAACATGAACTTACCCTCGATACACTGAACGATTTGTAGATGTATTTATTATTCTGAAGAGTATCTGTAATGAGAAATTAGAAAATCAGAAGAACAGGATCATTTCTAAAATTATTTGATATTTATTATTGTTATTATTTTATTTTATACATTTATTTTGTTTTATAAGTGATCTACCAAACATAGAAAAATTTAATCAGAAAACCAATAACAGTTAGAATATTTTTACATGAGAAAATGTACTATATCCAACAAAAAAAGAATCACAGAAAATAGGTATGTGCCTCCTTTTATATTTTGGTCAATCTCTCATTTTGACCACACTACTGGTAAAATAAATAAATAAATACAAATCATATAAGGTGCATTAATTTAATCAAATATACAGTAGAAATGTTAATTTGTAAAATAATTTGTGAAATATTAATTCCAATAATTCCAAAAATATGTAATTATAATATAAACATGTATTTTCTAAATATTTTGTTAAGTTTTTGACATGTATCTTCTGTTTATCAAGTGTGCTTTAATTCAACAACTATTTATAAGTAAATATATTTTCAAGTAAAAAAATGTATTAACAAAAAAAAAATCACACACATACACGCACGCACGCAAGCAAGCACGCACGCACACACACACACACACACACACACACACACACACACACACACACACACACACACACACACACGTTTGTTTTTGTGAAAAGTGGGTACATTACATAGGCTTCCATTCATTTTATACTGTTCAAACCGTATATTGTATTGCCCTCACCCCAACCTACCCCTAAACGCAACCATCACAGGAGACAGTGTACAGCTTTACTTTATGAATAAACGCATTCTGTGTGATTTATAAGCTTTTTGAGAATTGAGGACGTCAGCGATGTCCTCGTATTTCACCTGCTTTTTGTAAAACCTGTGTCATACCCATGTCAATATACAGATTTGTGTCCTGATATGTCAAAAAAACAAGTACACACACAAACACACACATAGATATATATATACAGTTGAAGTCAGAATTATTAGCCCCCTTTGATTTTTTTTTCTTTTTTAAATATTTCCTAAATCACGATTAAGAGAGCAAGGAAATTTTCACAGTATGTCTGATAATATTTTTTCTTCTGGAGAAAGTCTTATTTGTTTTGTTCCGGCTAGAATAAAAGCAGTTTTTAATTTTTTATGAACCGTTTTAAGGTCAAAATTATTAGCCCCTGTCTACAGAACAAACCATCGTTATACAATGACTTGCCTAATTACCCTAACCTGTCTAGTTAACCTAATTAACCTAGTTAAGCCATTGAATGTCACGTTAAGCTGTATAGAAGTATCTTGAAAAATATCTAGTAAAATATTATTTACTGTCATCATGGCAAAGAGAAAATAAATCTGTTATTAGAAATGAGTTATTAAAACTATTATGTTTAGAAATGTGTTGAAAAAATCTTCTCTCCGTTAAACAGAAATTGGGGGAAAAAATAAACAGGGGGGCTAATAATTCTGACTTCAACTGAGCACTGTATATCCATTGTTGCAAATTGAATCCCACAAAAATAACTATATACCACTATAATGTAACTATAATAATAGTTCACAATATTACACTTTCCGTAATATGAAATATCAAAAAAGGTCAAATAATAAATGTAGCCTTTTAATTGAAAATCAATGTTTAATGTGTCCAAAGTTGACCACTACTGTATATTAAGCAGATTCTGTGATATAAATGTCAAAATGTTATTAGGTTAAAAATGATCCCACAATATAAATAAATAAAGTCATAAATTAAGAAATTTGTAATATTAATCAACAACTGTCCTTACCAATAATTGAGCTAGGTTTGAATATAATAATGGAATCGGAGCAAATTAAATCAGAGCAAATTAATTGTGATTTCTATTCAAAGACACACACGCACACGCACGCACACGCACACACACACACACACACACACACACACACACACACACACACACACACACACACACACACACACACACACACACACACAACTCACCAATTCCCTCTCCATCATCCCAGAACAGGTTACCAGATGCCAGACCTGAATCATCCAGAGCAACAAGCAGGTTCATAGGATTCTTACGACTAGAAGAGAAAAAAAAAATCACAAACATAAACATATTTATTAGGGATGGGACAGTTCACCCGTTCATTTTCCTACGGCTTAGTTTTTTACGCAGCAGATGCCCTTCCAGCTGCAACCCAGTGCTGGGAAAACACCATACACAATAATTAGTAAGTTATGAAAAAAGTTGTTATGTCATGATCATGACTTAATAAAGTTGTTATGTCGTGATCACGACTTAATTTTCTCGTGATCTCGACATAACAAAAAGTTGTTATGTCATGATCACGACTTAATAAAGTTGTTATGTCGTGATCACGACTTAATTTTCTTGTGATCTCGACATAACAAAAAGTTGTTATGTCATGATCACGACTTAATAAAGTTGCTATGTCGTGATCACGACTTAATTTTCTCATGATCTCGACATAACAAAAAGTTATGTCATGATCACGACTTAATAAAGTTGTTATGTCGTGATCACGACTTAATTTTCTCGTGATCTCGACATAACAAAAAGTTGTTATGTCATGATCACAACTTAATAAAGTTGTTATGTCGTGATCACGACTTAATTTTCTCATGATCTCGACATAACAAATAGTTGTTATGTCATGATCATGACTTAATAAAGTTGTTATGTCATGATCACGACTTAATAAAGTTGTTATGTCGCGATAACGACTTAATTTTCTCATGATCTCGACATAACAAAAAGTTGTTACGTCATGATCATGACTTAATAAAGTTGCTATGTCGTGATCACAACTTAATTTTCTCGTGATCTCGAAATAACAAAAAGTTGTTATGTCATGATCACGACTTAATAAAGTTGCTATGTCGTGATCACGACTTAATTTTCTCGTGATCTTGACATAACAAAAACTTGTTATGTCGTGATCACGACATTTTTTTTTTTTACTTTTATTTATTTATGTATTAATTATTATTATTATTATTATTATTATTATTATTATTATTATTATTATCTGGCAAATGTCTGGCCAGAGAGTCTACACTGGCCTTGCGAACAGGGAGAGGATAGCCAAACTGCAGACACGCATTTGTGCAACACATTAAAGGCGTTCAGAAAAGCCATAATATGAGAGCAAACGCTCGTGCTCCTGATTAATGTACATTCATGATTATTTTCACGTATTTGATTATATACCATTATTTACAATAATATTCCCTCAACTGTTACCATTTTAAGGCAACTCTATATGGCGCAAAATAAGTTGCTGCATGCATGAATTAAATTATGAAGAATGATGAAGATCCTGCACTTGCTTTGATCCTTTCCGCAAATTATTTACAACTTTAAAAATGCGCCATAGAATTGCTTTAAAATGGTAACAGTTGATGCTAATTATTGCAAATAATGATCATATACATGAAGATAATCATGAATGTACATTAATCAGGAGCACGAGCGTTTGCTCTCATATTATAGCTGTTCTGAACGCCTTTAATGTGTTGCACGAATGCGCGTCTGCAGTTATTCTCTCCCTGTTCGCAAGGCCGGTGTCCTGACATTTGCCAGATATTAATACTTATACTACTACTATACTACTACTAATAATAATAACAATAATTAATACATAAATAAATAAATTAAAGCAAAAAAAATAAGTCGTGATCACGACATAACAAGTTTTTGTTATGTCGAGATCACGAGATAATTAAGTCGTGATCACGACAAAACAAGAGAGAAAAAATATTTTAATGCATGGCCTCTTAGGACTTCTGTAATTTTCAGCTTAGTCCCTTTATTAATCTGGGGTCGCCACAGCGGAATAAACCGCCACAGTTACTTTGTATAATTAGCCATTCTTGTTGAATCGCTGAATGCCTCCTCAATTGTACAGTAAGTCGCTTTGGATAAAAGCATCTGCTAAATGTGGATGAAAATAGAAAAAAAGACTAAGAAAGTGTAGGAAGCTGTCCACTTTACCTCAATTGTGTGTTTCTCTCTGGTTTCTGATAGGGAATGACGTATCCTCCTCTCACATGCAGGTTAATCTTGTCTAAAGGTGTGTCCATATCCACAAACTGTCCTCGCGTTTCCACAACTTTGTTCTGAATGATGTAAATCACACAGACAGAGAGAAGAGCAGAGACTCATGTTGTTTAGATGCCTTTGGATTGTGACTGGTTGTTAAACTGACATGCTATTAAAAACGTGCTAATGAAATGCTTACTTGCACAGTAATAAAATGCTTACCGTGTGGTAATCGTACCAGCGGGTGTTTGGCACGTATCCCTTGACCACAGTGACGCCCTTCAGGAAACAAAATCAATGAGACTATTAATAAATGACAACATGGAAAACACAACCATCAATCTGTCGGTAGACTGACTGAATGCAGTGTGTGTGTGTGTGTGTGTGACTTATATTACATTATTAATTTACACATATTTCTTATTTTTTTGTTTTATTTTGGCTTTGTTTTTCTTTATTTAGTTTTTTAGTCTAGCTTTCATGCATGTACGCCTGTATGTATCTCTTTCGTACTATTAAAAGGCTGATATTAAAGGCGCTATATAAAATGTAGTTTTATAAATTATTATTATTTATCTTATTATTATATTAAATATTATGTATTAAAATGTCTATTAATAATATTAATATTTAGCAAACTTATATTTTTCAATTTAAAATAAACCTTAATGATATAATTAAAAATTCTTTACAATACTACTACTACTACTACTACTACTACTATAAATATTATTATTGTTGTTATATTATTACAACAATAAAAACAACAACAACAACAACAAAAATAATGTATTTACTAACAAACGTTTAATGTTTGTTTGTTTGTTTATTTGTATACTTTGTTTGGAAATTTTTTTGTGGACTCATAAGCATTTCAGCATAGCCTGATACAGTAAATAATTAAAACATGCTGGAATAAAATAGTTTTTAATGAACAATAGTTGCACTGCATTTATTAATTCATTATTAAAATCCAAATTAATGCTTATTAGTAATAGTTAATGCATTTTGAGTTACCATGAACTCATAATGAACAACTTTATTTCCATTAACTGATGTTAACAAAGATGAACAAATATTGTAATAAATATATTATTCATTGATAGTTCATGTTAGTAAATAGATCAACAGTAACTAATACAACACTGTTGTAAATTGATACCACTAAATGTTAATTATATAATAATATATTATTACTTAAAATATTACAACAACTTTGTGCAAAAAGATGCCATGTTATGAGGCATGTTTATATTCATTTTAGTCAACACAGTACTAATGTTTAAAATATTTGTCATTTGGTTATTTAAAAAACAAACATAAAAATAAATAAATAAATAAGTAAATGAGTTTAACCGATTTTAAATGACCTTAGTTGTATGTGAAATTTAGAGATAGAGATTTTATCATTGCTTTATAGAATAAAACTTTAACACATTCATACCTAATAAGTCAATTATATATATATATATATATATATATATATATATATATATATATATATATATATATATATATATATATATATATATATATTTATATAAATATAATATATATATATATATATATATATAAATATATATATATATATTTATATATATATATATATTTTTTTTTTCTTCTTCTTCTTCTTTTTCAGATATTTCCCAAATGATGTTTAACAGAGCAAGGACATTTTCAAAGTATTTCCTATATTTTATCCTCTGGAGAAAGTCTTATTTGTTTTATTTTAGCTACAATAAAAGCAGTTTTTATTGTTTTTGAAACCATATTGAGGTCAATATTATTAGCCCCCTTGAGCAATTTTTTTTCAGTTGTCTACAGAACAAACCACTGTTATACAATGACTTGCTCAATTACCCTAACTAGACTAATTACCCTAGTTAAGCCTTTAAATGTCACTTTAAGCTGAAAAGTATCTTGAAAAATATCAAAAATATAAACATAACGTCAAACATTATGTGCTGTCATTAGAGCTGCACGATTAATCGAAAAAAGATCGCCATCTCGATTCGACCCCCTAGATGATCTTAATCCAGCATTTCTATGATTCAGCCAATCATATTTTCAAATTCAGGAGAGAAGCAAAAGCAGCCGCACAAGTCTTCACGTTGTTTTATATACATAGCTTAGCAACATGAACACCTCCAACTGGTGTTAAAAGTGTCCATACTGTATTTATAAGGTATAATTCACCCCAAAATGTCATTTCTGTCTTCATGTAATGATGTATTCACAGCCGCGAAATCACGCGTGACGTGAGCTGACAGTTAGCTGTTACCACAGAGAGAGCGGCCTGTAAATGATGTCTACTTTGGTGAACAGAACTTGCATAGTTTGTGAATAACAGGTAATAAAGTTGTAAATAACGTTCAGTTTGTGGCACAGCGCGATCGTTTGGGAGCCGTGCGGGAAGTGTGAACCCCACCAGTGAAAATGAAACTGAAAGCGCACACATCATTTAAATGACCATATCGCATTTTAGAATAATGATTACGACAAGCATTTGATATGTTTTTCTTTCATAGCGAGCACAGAGTGTTGTGCATTAAATTAAATGTTTAACAGTGTCAGTATAACTACTCTAGCCTATATAATGTTGAATATAATGCAAGAGAGAATCTGATAATGACAAATGTCTGATTTTACCAGTAGAAAAAAATGGTCTAACAATGTTGTCAATGACAGATTGCATGTCTCAGACATAATAATTCAACTTCAGAATTATGAATAGTTGTATTCTGATGTCGTCACTTTACTGTGCATTAATGACCAGGACATTTTTAAAGTCTGTTCAAGTCCACCGTTCCAAGTCTATACAAAATTTTGCATTTTAACCAACAGTAGACCTACAGTACATATAATATTATTATTGTTGTTTTACCATATATATTTGAGAATAACAATAATAATAGTGGTGATGCAGTGGCGCAGTAGGTAGTGCTGTCGCCTCAAAGCAAGAACGTCGCTGGGCCGCAGGTTCGAACCTCGGCTGGGCTGGTCAGTTGGCGTTTCTGTGTGGAGTTTGCATGTTCTCCCTGCATTCGCGTGGGTTTCCTCCGGGTGCTCCGGTTGCCCCCACAGTCCAAAGACATGCAGTAC
This sequence comes from Danio kyathit, assembly GCA_903798195.1. Classification (NCBI taxonomy): domain Eukaryota; kingdom Metazoa; phylum Chordata; class Actinopteri; order Cypriniformes; family Danionidae; genus Danio; species Danio kyathit. Next base: position 8,748,074 of record LR812536.1, on the reverse strand, counting down.
AGGTGATTTGGGTAGGCTAAATTTTCCATAGTGTATGAGTGTGAATGAGTGAGTGGATGTTTCCCCAGAGATGGGTTGCGGCTGGAAGGGCATCCGCTGCATAAAATCGTGCTGGATAAGTTGGCGGTTCATTCCGCTGTGGCGACCCCGGATTAATAAAGGGACTAAGCCGACAAGAAAATGAATGAATGAATGAATAATAATAGCCTACTCTAATTAACCTTTATTTTACATCTACAGAATCATGAGAAAATCAGGATTGTGATTTAAGGCAAAATCGTGCAGCTCTAGTTGTCTTCATGGCCAAGATAAAATAAATCTGTTATTAAAACTATTATGGTTAGAAAAAAGTTATTTCTGTTAAACAGAAATTGGGGAAAATATACAAGGGGGCTAATAATTCAGCAGGGCTAATAATTCTGACTTTAACTGTATAAAGCACATGCACAACCTCTATAAACATACCTCTTCCAAAGCAGGTGTGATCAGAAGAGCAGAACCCCAGAGGAACTGCCTGTCAATGTCCCATGTCTTTTCATCATTGACAAACCTATTGTACAAAAACAGCACTGTGAACATGAACTATTTAACACTGTACATGCAAATCATGACAGTAAAGCAGAAAACAAAGAGTAAAAGAGAGAGAGAGAGAGAGAGAGATTTACAGAATGAAATGACAACACGCAAAGGTCAATATGCTGAACAAAAACGGTACACAGAAACATTCAGTCCAATAGATCAGGCTCCTGAAAACAGAGTGGAAGAGGAAGGTGAAACAGGACAACAGGAAAGGGAAGAGCAGTGATATCAAAGCAGGCTAGAGAAAAATCATTAGATACTGGAATATAAGACCAATGCACAGAATGAGGATTTGGCCCCAACTTCTGATTAGTCATTCCCATGATGCTTTGGGGCGAGGTGTAATTGAAACGCGAGGATGGGCTGAAAATAGTGTCGGAAAGAAAAGATGGTGTAATGAAGATATATTTGGAGGGGAAAGAAAGAAGCAGAACACGAATGAAGGTCTTAAAGAGAGAGTTCACACACACAAAAATATGGAAGATCGTTTACTTCTAGGTTATATTTTTTAGTTGGTGGCTAATAGAACATTCGCTCAAAGTTAAAAGCAAAATGTTGTTCAAGTAATCCCTGCTGAAAAATCCAGCTTAAACCAGCCTAAGCTGGTTGGCTGGTTTTAGCTGGTCGACCAGCCTGGTTTTAGAGGAGTTTTGGCAATTTCCAGGCTGGTTTCCAGCCATTTCCAGCCTGGTCTTAGCTGGTCAGGCTGGGAGTTGACCAGTTAAAACCAGCTTGACCAGCCAAAACTAGCTATGTCCAGCTTAAACCAGACTGGTCAAGCTGGTTTTAGCTCGTTTAAGCTGGTTATTTTCCAGCCTGACTAGCTAAGACCAGGCTGGAAATGGCTGGAAACCAGCCTGGAAATGGAAAACCCCTCTAAAACCAGGTTGGTCGACCAGCTAAAACCAGCCAACCAGCTTAGGCTGGTTTAAGCTGTTTTTTTCAGCAGGGATGTTAATAGAATGTTTGTTATATACAAATTTAACAAGGTTTATTGACTAAAATGAAACAAACTGTCCTCTGTGGCATTGCGTGTTCACTCAAAAAAATGCTGCTTGTGTAGCAGGTCAAATCAAATCACTTTTATTGTCACATCAGCAGCAGCACGTGTGCTATGATGAGTGAAAAGCTTACAAGGAGCAAAACAGAAAGGTAAAAATATTCGTTATTTTGTGATTCCACTTGTCATGACCATATTTGGGGTTTCCTGTCTCCATGTTGATTTGTGGAGTGCGCGCGCTTTGCTCCTCCCCAGTCTGCATGAGATTCAGCTGCGGTAGGTCACACAAGTGTATGCGGTGACTTAATGAGTGTCATATTTTGTTTAACTAATGAATCCTGATGATGTAACTGTATGATTGTGATCTGGGGCCTGTTTGTGATGTATACACAGAGGCTGGTCGATTATTTCTCCTTGCTTTTTGTTACAGTATGTTTGTTATTTTTCTCTCATAGTGCGAGTGAATACATCACTACATGCTGTTAGGCTGCACAAGTCCTCTTATATGTTCCTTTGTGTTATCCAGGTACATGTTCTGTTGTTACATGTTCTAAAATATTTATGTATTGTACGTATATGACTTTTGCTAGTCTCCCCAGTCTGCATGAGATTCAGCTGTGTGCGAGTGAATACATCACTACATGCTGTTAGGCTGCACAAGTCCTCTTATATGTTCCTTTGTGTTATTCAGAATAAACGAGGACGTGATATACAGGTAAAGATTCGTATGATGTGTCAGTGATTTCAACACAGCGCAGAAAACATTACGCTGTACTTGTTTAAGCTACTTATTTAAAATGAGCTGAAACAACACAGGGCAACCCAGTGGCGCAGTAGGTAGTGCTGTTGCCTCACAGCAAGAACGTCGCTGGGTCGCAGGTTCGAACCTCGGCTGGGCTGGGTCAGTTGGCGTTTCTGTGTGGAGTTTGCATGTTCTCCCTGGGTTCGCGTGGGTTTCCTCCGGGTGCTCCGGTTTCCCCCAAAGACATGCAGTACAGGTGAATTGGGTAAGCTAAATTGTCCATAGTGTATGAGTGTGAATGTGTGTGTGTGGAAGTTCCCAGAGATGGGTTGCGGCTGGAAGGGCATCCGCTGCGTAAAATCGTGCTGGATAAGTTGGCGGTTCATTCCGCTGTGGCAACCCCGCAAGGGACAAAGCCGACAAGAAAATGAATGAATGAATGAATGAAACAACACAATTTTTTAGCTTTTTTGGGGACAACTTATTTTGTTATGTTCAGTCTACTTAAATTAAGTTAACTTAACTGATTTGTGTTGGGACAAAATTTGGTTCTGCATTTTTTACAATGTCATAAAAAGTATTGAACCGTACTGAGTATTGATACTCACTCGTGCAGCATTGGTCTGACCACAGTGGTCCCCTTGGTGTGGGCTTCATACATCAGTGTGTACAAATATGGCAGGAGTGTGTAGCGAATATTCAGCACATCACGAGACATATTAGCAAACTCTGGTCCCCAGGCCACGGGATCCTGTCTCTGTGGAAGATCACAAAAAATCAGATACAAGTCATCCAGCACTGTTTATGGAGAGAAGGTCAATGGCTTCTCATGCATTTGGGACATTGCAAGGGCACTACTAAGAGACACTTTACAAGTACACTTAATATAAATGAATATACGAGGTAAAATTAAGAGACCATTTGAAAATTTTCTGGCATGGGTTTCAGTAAAATGTTAATATTCATTCTTTTCTATAAATGTATGATAACATTTGTTGTAAATTACAATTATTAGTTTCATTCAGGGCATTTGGTGTGATTAAAAATCAGTGATATTCCACTCAATTTATTGTTACTCAATTTTTTTTTTCAAACATTGGTATTGTGTTGTCTCAAATTTATTCAAGAGTTCACACTTAGCTTAAAGGTGCTGTATGTAAGTTTTTGACTCTTCTAAAGCATAAAAATACCATAATATGTGTGCAGATATTTAAGAAACATCTCAAGTGAACATACTTGTTTAACTGAAAAACAATGCTGAAGTCAGATATTCTGCTTTGAAAATGGGTTTTCCGTGCCGGAACGCTGTCTTTGTTTAGATAAATTTCATATGCACGATGCCAGTTTAGCCAATTATATGTCAGCACCCTGGGTTGCCTTGTTGGAAAACAGCGTATTTCATTCATTCATTCAGTAAGACTCTGAAAGCATGCATCTGTGACCAAAAAGAACAGTATGGGAGACAGATGCAGTTTCACATGAGGTTATTAATTAGCAAATTACATAAATATTACGAACGTAAACATTAGGTGAGCAGGTTACATTGTAACCGCGTGTCCTAACAACACGCTGTGACGAGAGAGGCAGTGATCAGCTATTTGGCTGTTTGCACCAGACGAGACACGGCAGAAATGTAAATACAGCCTTTCAGAAGCACAGAATATGCACTCGCTCACGAAACGGTAAGGTTTAGAATCTATTTAATACATGTTAACCCACTTTAACATCAATGTAGATGCTGAATCACTCATATGTGTTTAGTTCTAAAGTTCAATTTCAGACGGTTTATTGTATTTTCAAGATCTGAGGTGAACTTTCTGCTTTCAGTATATGGCAACAAATGCCATGTAAAATGCATTCAAACTCGCATTGTTAGCATTTAGCACAGAATAAAGCACACAAGGCTTACCTGAGGTGATCTAGCTGTCATAGGTTTCTGTTGTTCAGCTGTGAGAAATAGAAGCCATATCTAATATATCAATTCGAGGTGTTGGTTAGGACAAAAACTTCTTTTAATATGGAAAATATTCCCTCTATCGCGTGTCGTTGCTTTTATTTAGAACACAGTTTAAATCACTCGCTCCTGTACACAATCTGGCATCCCAGCGTACTTTTATTATGATCCAGGAGTGCAATACCTAGTTCAACCACTGGGTGTCAAACTTACATACTGCACCTTTAATAATAATGCGTATTTGTCATGCTGTCCTGGGAGAGAGCCCTGAGCTCAGAAGATCCTCAAGCCCAGGGCTCCCTCCCGTTTGAAGGGCAAGAGGGAAGTTTGAGCTCAGGTAGATCTCAAGAACTCCCCTGCTTATTTATGGATAAATTAGGAATTGCTATGGAGAGATATACTGCTGACTAAGAGCTTGTTTATGATGCCAATTTGGTTCGGTCAATTCACTTTTGACGCATGTTTTTGTACGGTGGGAGGAAAGTGGGGAATGCGGGGGGAACTCAGGCACGGGGAGAACATGTAAACTCTGCAAAGAAATGTTGATTGGCCTGATAAAGACTTGAACCAGTGGCATTCTTGCTGTGAGGCAACAGTGCTAACCACTGAACCACCGTGCCGCCCTATCTAGCAAAGGAGGGAGGAGGAGTAGGGGTGGAAGAGGGGATTCTTCAAAACAAAGATACTGAGGTAAGAAACTCTGATTATTTATGGTGATTTAGGAATCATGTGATTGGTGCATCATGTGTTAGCTAATGCGGGACCAGCTGTGATCAATCATAAGCATGCGATCCTCTCGAAATTAGTTTAGAAATAAACCACACTTATGAGCATGTCTGAAAACATGTATGAAATATTTAGAAATATTTTTAAACTAATAACTGTCATTTTATGTAAAAAAAAAAAAAGAGAGAGAAATTGTGGATATAAATATATCTTTATTTTAATTAAATAATTTATTTATTTTTACATTTTATTTACAGAATAAACTAAATCATGTTTTATATAAACATTTAATTATAAATCCAAAGAAACTGAGAATTTTTAGTTGGTCTGTCTCTAATAAAAATTATTTTAGAATTACTAATTATTTATGGTTTAATGCTAAATTATTTCAAATCAAATCAAATCACTTTTATTGTCACATCATCAGCAGCACGTTCGCTATGATGAGTGAAAAGCTTTCCTGTGTTGTTTTTTTTTTCTTCAAATATTTAATAAGTGCTGTGTTACGTTTCACGTATGTTTTGTGGTGTTTTGTAGGTTGTTTTCTGTTTTGCGTTCTCTTCTCTCTCTTCCGTGTCTTTTCTGTCCTGTTTTAGGTGTGCGACTATTGGTTGAAACCAGCTGTCAATCACAACAATGATGCAATCGACGCACCAATCGGGAGCTCGTCCGACGGGTATAAAAGCCGTGCTCTTGCGCTGTTCTTCAGGAGTGCTTGGCTCACAGCCAAACTCCTCACCTTGTGTCGGCCTGTTCACTTGTGTTTGTTTAGTTAAATTGTTGTTGTTGTTGTTGTTGTTGGTGCTGCTGCTGCGTGTATTTCTTTCAAATGATCGATTTATTAGTTAAGCTTGTGCAGCTCAGTTTAATATCTATTGATAAGTTGAACTATCTTTATGAGAATTGGATTATATGAGATCTTGTTTTGCTAATGGCTAACAGTGTGTACTTTATGAAAGATTCAGTAATCTTGAGCAGCTAGTGTTATTCTGTTAGTTAGGTTATGGAGTTTTTGTGCAGTTATGAAGTTTAGCTAAGAAGCGTGCTGAAGATTACGGTTTTGTTTCTGCATTTTTCTTTGTTCAGTTAGTCTAGTGGCTTGGGGTTTAGTTAGATCATTTTGTTCTAATTATTTCTTTGTTTTGGCAATACTCCTGTTTTGTTTAATTCAGTTATTCAAAAGTACATTTACATCTAATTTCCTACATTCATTGTTTAACATTCTGTTTAATAAATACTTACTTTTTTTTTCATTTACCAAGCAGTGGTTGTCTTCTCATTTTTAATCCAGCGGCATAACAGACTCACTGATTGTTACGTTTCATCCATTTATTATCTTAATAACTTAAACACGTAACAGCTGAATAAAAGAGAGAAGATTTACTTCAAAACATAACAGTTTTAATAACTAATTCCTAATAACTAACTCTTTTCGTCTTTGTCATGATGACAGCACATAACATTTTACTAGTTATCATGCAAGATAGTATTCAGCCTATATACAGTATAGTTATTAATTCTTATTAAGAATATATTTGAGTACAATGTTTAATGATAATTGTATTATTTAGAAATGTTTTCAAATGATTTTATATTCAGCAATATAAATATGCAGTTACATCACTATTTCAGTCAATATTTGGACTATTTCTAAAATTATTCCACGTCTGATCCAGCTGCAAACATCTCAAACTGGAACAACAGCACATTTCCTGCATTATGCATGATAAATACTTGCGCCAGAACTACATTTGCATGATCCAAAAGCGTACAGCTGTGTCTCGCTGAATCCAGACGTAACCGTACACTGCGCATCTGTGTGTGTGTGAATGTTAATCGTCTGCCAGACACAGTGTGTGTTTGTGCCCTGTCTCTGGCCTGTACGCTGGTCTAGCGCTCACGAATGTGTCTGTTAAGAGCGGTGAGTGTGAGTTAATGTACATACAGAGATAAAGGTGAACCGTATCTGATAATTATTTCTGAAGTAGAACACGTTCACAGGTCTGACAGCTAACGCATGCATGCTAACACTGAAACTTGAACTAAACACTTCATGCAGCGAGAACTCCTTGTGGATTCTGTGTGTGCTAAAACAGCGGTAACACTTTACTTGAAGGGGTGTTCATAAGACTGTCGTTAAACCTTTATAATCATGTCATGAACTTGAATGAGATGTTATGCATGCTTATAACAAGTGTCAATCACTCAGATAAGACATTTAAAATGTAACGATGACATTGTTTGGTATGACAACTGGATGTCATGACTTGGTTTTGTCTTTGTCATGACAACAGCTTGTCATAAATCTGTCATAAAAATGATTTGTCAGAGTAATGACACTTTTAATGAAACATTTTAATGACAAATCCAGGTTGTTCTACTGAAAAAGTGATCAGGAACATATTCATGAGAGATTCATATTCATATTCATTTATGTTATAATGCCTCATGACAATCATGTTTATGACAGATTTATGACAAGTTTTGTCTTGGTAATGTCAAGTTGTCATGACTGGTCATGTCAAGTTGTTATAACAAACAATGTCATCTTTGCATTAACAATGTCATAACTGAGCGAATGTATTTTTTTTAACTAACTGCCAATACAGCATTTATCCTTTTAATTAATAAAATAAATAAATAAATAAATGTATTAAACTATATTATAAAAATTATTATTATTATTTATTATTTATAAATATTTTTATTTATTTATTTTATATATTATTTTATTAATTGGTAACAGCAGCTTGTCATAAATCTGTCATAAACATGATTGTCATGAAGCCATTAAAAATGTGTCATGAGTTTTATTACAGCTTCATTAATATTTTTTTTGACCTCAACTACAGTGGAACAAGCTGAATTTGACATTAAAATGTCATTAAATATTAACAACGCTCTTAAAAATGATTAATGAGACATTTTAATGACAAATCCAGGTTGTTCTACTGAAAAAGTGATCAGAAACATGACAATTCATGACACAGTTATAATGCCTCATGACAATCATGTTTATGACAGATTTATGACAAGTTTTGTCTTGGTAATGTCAAGTTGTCATGACTGGTCATGTCAAGTTGTTATAACAAACAATGTCATCTTTGCATTAACAATGTCATAACTGAGCGAATGTATTTTTTTTAACTAACTGCCAATACAGCATTTATCCTTTTAATTAATAAAATAAATAAATAAATAAATGTATTAAACTATATTATAAAAATTATTATTATTATTTATTATTTATAAATATTTTTATTTATTTATTTTATATATTATTTTATTAATTGGTAACAGCAGCTTGTCATAAATCTGTCATAAACATGATTGTCATGAAGCCATTAAAAATGTGTCATGAGTTTTATTACAGCTTCATTAATATTTTTTTTGACCTCAACTACAGTGGAACAAGCTGAATTTGACATTAAAATGTCATTAAATATTAACAACGCTCTTAAAAATGATTAATGAGACATTTTAATGACAAATCCAGGTTGTTCTACTGAAAAAGTGATCAGAAACATGACAATTCATGACACAGTTATAATGCCTCATGACAATCATGTTTATGACAGATTTATGACAAGTTTTGTCTTGGTAATGTCAAGTTGTCATGATAAAGATGAAGACTGGTTGTGATGTATTTGTTTATGTCAAGTTGTTATAACAAACAATGTCATATTTGCATTTAAAATGTCATAACTGAGCGAATGTATTTTTAGCTAACTGCCAATTCAGCATTTATCCTTTTAATAAATAAATAAATACAGAAATAAATAAATAAATAAATACAGAAATAAATAAATAAATCTATTAAATTGCATTATAAAAAGTATTATTATTATTATTTATTAATATTTATTTATTTATTTATTTATTTATTTTATTTATCATTTTATTAATTGGCAACAGCAGCTTGTCATAAATCTGTCATAAACATGATTGTCATGAAGCCATTAAAAATGTGTCATGAATTTTATTACAGCTTCATTATTTTTTTTTTACCTCAACTACAGTGGAAAAAGCTGAATTTGACATTAAAATGTCATTAAATATTAACAACGCTCTTAAAAATGATTTGACAGAGTAATGACACTTTTAATGAGACATTTTAATGACAAATCCAGGTTGTTCTACTGAAAAAGTGATCAAAAACATATTCATGACACAGTTATAACGCCTCATGACAATCATGTTTATGACAGATTTATGACAAGTTTTGTCTTGGTAATGCCAAGTTGTCATGATAAAGATGAAGACTGGTTGTGATGTATTTGTTTATGTCAAGTTGTTATATTGTCATACTGTAACTCAGCGAATGTTTTTTTTTTTAGCATTTATCCTTTTAATTATTAATTAATACATTTTACATTAAAGCCTTTTAAATAATTTATTAATAAACATTTTTGCAATAAAATAACTAAAACACAAAACAGTTTATAAATCTACAAACTAAAATAAATAAATAAATGAACAAATAAATAAACAAATAAATAAATGTATTAAATTGTATTATAAACAATATCATCATTATTATTATCATCATTATTATTAATTAATTATTACTAAAAAATATTTTATTTATCATTTTATTAATTGACAACAGCAGCTTGTCATAAATCTGTCATAAACATGATTGTCATGAAGCCATTAAAAATGTGTCATGAATTTTATTACAGCTTCATTAATATTTTTTTGACCTCAACTACAGTGGAACGAGCTGAATTTGTCGTAAAAATGACACTCTTAAAAAATGATTTGTCAGAGTAATGACACTTTTAATGAGACATTTTAATGACAAATCCAGGTTGTTCTACTGAAAAAGTGATCAGAAACATAACAATTCATGACACAGTTATAATGCCTCATGACAATCATGTTTATGACAGATTTATGACAAGTTTTGTCTTGGTAATGTCAAGTTGTCATGATAAAGATGAAGACTGGTCATGTCAAGTTGTTATAACAAACAATGTCATATTTGCAATTACAATGTTATAACTGAGCAAATGTATTTTTTAACTAGCTGCCAATACAGCATTTATCCTTTTATTAATAAAATAAATAAATAAATAAATAAATAAATGTATTACATATTAACAACGCTCTTAAAAATGATTTGTACGAGTAATGACACTTTTAATGAGACATTGTAATGACAAATCCAGATTGTTCTACTGAAAAAGTGATCCGAAACATTCATGACAACAGTGAGATTAGGTGTTTGGAAAACCATTTTCTCAACTTAATTGATTTTGGTTATTGACATCTATAAAAACAAAGACAATAGGAGACTTGTTTCAAAATTGTATTCTTCCATCCAATCCACCAAGAAACACTCAACAAATGGCATCAGACTAAAATGGGAGAGAGAATCCAACCTAGTTTTCACAGAGGAAGATTGGTTGAATATCTACTCTGTACAGGCCACTTCTTCCAGCTCTGGTATGTGACGAGACTTTTGCTGGAGAAATCTTACTAGAGGGCGGCACGGTGGCTCAGTGGTTAGCACTGTTGCCTCACAGCAAGAAGATCGCTGGTTTGAGTCCCAGCTGGATCAGTTGGCGTTTCTGTGTGGAGTTTGCAAGTTCTCCCCGTGTTGGTGTGGGTTTCCTCCGAATTCTCCGGTTTACCCCACAAGTCCAAAAACATGCGATAGAGGTGAATTTAATAAACTAAATTGGCCATAGTGTATGAGTGTGTATGGATAAGCTGGCGGTTCATTCTGCTGTGGCGACCTCTGATGAATAAAAGGGACTAAGCCAAAGGAAAATGAATGAATGAATCTTACTAGATACTTTATAACCCCATGTTAACATGTACGCAAACACGGGAGAAGGATAGGGGACAGTGCTGGAGGAAATGTGGAGAAGACTTAGCAAACCATTTTCACATATTTTAGAGTTGCCCAGCCATTCAGTCGTACTTGCAGGATGTAATGCAAGTAATACGAAATATTTTTGGTGATGGAATGGACTTCTCTTTCACAACAATTTACCTAGGAAATATTGCAGCCAACTTAATGGTAAAAGACAAGTAAAAAAAATACTTCTAGCAAACAGTAAGAAAACTGTAACTCGAAAGTGGCTTCAACTCGAACCCCCTACAAAATCTGAATGGTTGGATAATGTATCTAATGTTCATAATATAGAGAGGACGACTTTTTCTTTAAAACTACAAACGGACAAATACCTGCAATATTGGGAGAAATGGATTGTACTTATGGCGTTTACTGTCACGATCACCAGCGATCTAACCCTCATAGATCGCTGGAGAACATTCACATTCACACGGACTAGTTCTCCATATGAACTACAAGTCCTGTCATGCACCACATGCACACACCTGCTCCAAGTCTCATTTGATTACACTCACACGGCTGAGAGCTGCTCATGAACTAATTAGATGGACTTTATAAACAGCACACACACACACACACACACTTCAGTGCTGAGTCTTATTAACTGTTTTTGTGAACATTACAACAAATTCCCTTGACTTGCTTTGCCGTGTTTTGACCGTTGTTTGTTTATTCCTGTCTGCTGCCTGCCTTTTTGACCATCCGCCTGTTTATGACCACGACTCTGGATTTCCTGGATACATCTGTTTGCCCCTGTGTTAACCATTGCTTGCCTGACCATTCTTCACAAAACCTGCATTTGGATCCGCACTTCCTTGTCAGCGTCCCCCTCACATACAATTTACACAGTGTAAACTGATCTTTATATGTATTTGTTAATGTGATCTGTAAGGAAATATGTGACCAATCAACTGTTTAAGTTCCGATGTGTTATTGTATTTTTGTTTTATTATTTGTATTATTTCTCCTTCTTCCTTAAAAAAATTTATACAAATAAAGTATATATAAAAAGAAACATTTATGACACAGTTATACTGCTTTATGACAATCATGTTTATGACAGATTTATTACAAGTTATGTTGTCTTGGTAATGACAAGTTGTCATGACAAAGATGAAGACTTGTGATGTATTTGTTTATGTCATTGTTGTCATAACAAACAATGTCATCTTTGCATTTAAAATGACATAACCGAGTGAAAGACACTTAATAACAGTTGTCATAAGCATGCATGCAATCTCATTCACACTCATGACAGTCTAACACCTTTTCAAATAAAGCGTTAGCAAAACAGCTCCTGGAAATGGCCTTAAAATAAGATGCATTTACCTGATAAGCAAAAGTGTGAAAGATAATAAGGCTTGATTTCAGACAATGTATATTGGATATGAGTGTATTTTGTCGTCTTATGAAGACTGATTAGTTTTTCACCTGCTTGTGTTTAAAAGAAGTAGAGGGAAAAATATGGAAGCGCCTCGAGACAAAATACTCTTATATTAAAGATAAATTCTGTGAAAATGATCCATAATAACATATGCAGCTTTTCTTCTTAGGGATATTTATCTTGCTTAAAGGATATTTAAATGAGTTTAAAAGTGAGTTCAGAACAACACAGAGATGCTTCTGTTTTTAAGAAAGGAAAAATGATGTAGGTAAAAAGGCTTTGAATAAGTGTTTTTCAAGGTTTAATATAAAAACTAAATAATATATAATATGAGGAATAAATAAATAAATAAATACATTTAAGACCTTTAGATTTTATTTTTTTACAATTTGCATTTTTATTCACAATCTGAGGAAAGTCCAATATGTAGGATTGCTGTTGTGTTATTAAAATAAAAATAAATAAACAAATAAATAATATTAATATTAATAATATTAATAATAATAATTAACATTATTATTATTAGTAGTATTATTACTATTTATTTTTATTACTATTAATATATTTTTATTTATTTAATTTATTATTTTATTAATTGAAAACAGCAGCTTGTCATAAATCTGTCATAAACATGACTGTCATGAAGCCATCAGAAATGTGTCATGAATTTTAAATATTTCAGGCTACTGAAGAATCAAACAATAAATCTAAAAACAATAAATAAATTAATTCATAAATAAATAAAAATAAATAAATAAAAAATAAATACATTCATGAAAAATAAACAACAAATAAATAAACAAACAAACAAACAAACAAACAAATTAGATATTAAATATACATTAAATATTTCAGGCTACTGAAAAATTAATCAACAAACACAAAATAAATAAATAAATAAATAAATAAATAAATAAATGCATTAATAAAAAAATAAAAATAATAATAAACATAAATAAATAAAATTCATTCATAAATAAATTAATTTGAAAATAAGCAAATAAATAAACAAACAAACAAATAAGTAAAATATAATAATAATAATAATAATAATAATAATAATAATAATAATAATAATAATAATAATAATAATAAATTAAATAGTTCAGGCTACTGAAGAATAATCAACAAAAACATAAATAAAAAATAAATAAAAATAAGTAAATAAAAAATAAAGTCATAAATAAATAAACAAATAAATAAACAAAGTAATAATAATAATAATAATAATAATAATAATAATAATAATAATAATAAAACATTACATTTTTTAGAGTACTGATTTAATCAACAAACACATAAATGAAAAATAATAAATAAAAATAAATAAATCAATAAACAAACAAACAATTAAATAAATAAATAAATAAATGTTTTTATTTTAGCTAACTGCCAATACTGCATTTCTCGTGTTAATAATTAATTAATAAACTTTATATTTAAACTTTTTAAATATTTAATTAATATTTTTTTGCAATAAAATAACTAAAACACACAAAAGTTAATAAATCTATAAAATAAAAAATAGACAAAAGTATTAAAAACACTTAAAAAGTAAAACACTATTATTATTAATGACTTCTTATTAATAATTTTATTTATTTTTTATTGCTTAGTAATAAGGCACGATGGCTCAGTGGTTAGCACTGTCGCCTCACAGCAAGGTCACTGGTTCAGGTCCCAGCATTTCTGTATGGAGTTTGCATGTTCTCCCTGTGTTGGCGTTGGGTTTCCTCCGGGTGCTCCGGTTTCCCCCACAGTCCAAACACATGCGCTATAGGTGGATTGAATAAACTAAATTGGTCATATAGTGTGAATGAGTGTGAATGAGTGTGTATGGATGTTTCCCAATACTGGGTTGCAGCTGGAAGGGCAGCCGCTGCGTAAAACATATGCTGGAATTGTTGGCAGTTCATTCCACTGTGGTGACCTCTGAAATAGAGACTAAGCCTAAGGAAAATGAATGAATGAATGTTTAATAATAACGCGGTGTGGGACGACTTGCTTCGTTTCAATTGCTGAAACCTCTAACCTCAAGTATTGAGAACACTGAACACTGAACACTATAGTTCTGCATTTCTTTAGCCTTTTTGACCAGTAGAATTTCTAGTATTTTCTTCTCTCTCTCACACTGAGTCCTTCTCCTAATGTGATCCCAAAAGCTGCAGTATCTGCATATTGAAGTGTTTGAATGAACTAGACCTTCCCTCCCCATACAGCAAAGTGCAGCTCGCAGACAAAATGCCAAAATGATTGTAAATGTACTGGCCTGTGACTCCATTAGCATGTGACGGAGTGTGATGGAGAGACAGTGCAGGAATGATGACCCTGGATCTCTGTCTGCCAGCTAGCATCATCACAGACATCATTTGCACTGTAAAAATCACTGCGCCAGATATTAGCAGCAATTAATGTGCTCTATGCAAACTTCTACCTGCATCTGTTCACCTGCTGGTAACCCACAGATCTTGTATTTCTCACCTCTGAATTAAGCAATTCTATTTGTTTCCTCAGATTTCTACATTTATATATTGCGACCCTAGAGTTTATCATCTGAATGAGTTTAAAATCTCATGATTCAGACTTTTTTCTTCTGAATTTTTGGAGTTGAAATCTGAGAAATAAGACATTTTTTTCTTAATTCTAAAAGTAAATATTTTGCAATACTTTTTTTCTCCACTGAATTAAGTTTAAAACTCTCAAATCTGAGTTTTTCTCTTAATTCTGAGTTTAAATCTCACAGTTCTTACTTTTTTCTCCCTGAATTGAGTTTAAAACTCTCAGTTCTGACATTTTCTTCTCTAAGTTCTGGGTTAAAACCTCACAGTTTTTTCCTCATAATTTTGAGTTTAAATCTTGCAATTCTGACTTTTTCCTCTTAATTCTCAGTTTAAATCTCACTATATTAATGTTTGTTCCGCTTAATTATGAGTCGAAATCTTTAGATAATTAAAATTGAGATCTTACAATTCTGACTTTCTCTGAATTCTGAGTTAAAACCTCCCCATTCTTACCTTTTTCTTATCATTTTGAGTTTAAATCTTGCAATTCTGACTTTCCTCTTAATCCTGAGTTTAAATCTCACTATACTAATTTTTTTATGCTGAATTCTGAGTTTAAATCTTGCAATTCTGACTTTCTCTTAATTCTGAGTTTAAATCTCACTATACTAATGTTTGTTCCTCTGAATTCTGAGTTTAAATCTTCAGACAATTAAAACTGAGACCTTGCAATTCTGACTTTCTCTTAATTCAGAGTTGAAATCTTGCAATTCTGACTTTTTTCTCACTGAATTGAGTTTAAAACTCTCAGTTCTGACATTTTTTTTTCTCTGAATTCTGAGTTAAAACCTCCCCATTCTTACCTTTTTCTTATCATTTTGAGTTTAAATCTTGCAATTCTGACTTTCCTCTTAATCCTGAGTTTAAATCTCACTATACTAATTTTTTTATGCTGAATTCTGAGTTTAAATCTTGCAATTCTGACTTTCTCTTAATTCTCAGTTTAAATCTCACTATACTAATGTTTGTTCCTCTGAATTCTGAGTTTAAATCTTCAGACAATTAAAACTGAGACCTTGCAATTCTGACTTTCTCTTAATTCAGAGTTGAAATCTTGCAATTCTGACTTTTTTCTCACTGAATTGAGTTTAAAACTCTCAGTTCTGACATTTTTTTTTCTCTGAATTCTGAGTTAAAACCTCCCCATTCTTACCTTTTTCTTATCATTTTGAGTTTAAATCTTGCAATTCTGACTTTCCTCTTAATCCTGAGTTTAAATCTCACTATACTAATTTTTTTATGCTGAATTCTGAGTTTAAATCTTGCAATTCTGACTTTCTCTTAATTCTGAGTTTAAATCTCACTATACTAATGTTTGTTCCTCTGAATTCTGAGTTTAAATCTTCAGACAATTAAAACTGAGACCTTGCAATTCTGACTTTCTCTTAATTCAGAGTTGAAATCTTGCAATTCTGACTTTTTTCTCACTGAATTGAGTTTAAAACTCTCAGTTCTGACATTTTTTTTTCTCTGAATTCTGAGTTAAAACCTCCCCATTCTTACCTTTTTCTTATCATTTTGAGTTTAAATATTGCCATTCTGACTTTCCTCTTAATCCTGAGTTTAAATCTTGCAATTCTGACTTCTTTCTCACTGAATTGACTTTTAAACTCTCCATTCTGACTTTGTTTGAATTCTGAGTTTAAATCTCACAGTTCTTACTTTTTTCTCACTGAATTGAGTTTAAAACTCTCAGTTCTGACATTTTCTTCTAGGTTAAAACCTCCAAATTTAGATTTTTTTCTCATAATTTTGAGTTTAAATCTTGCCATTCTGACTTTTTCCTCTTAATTCTGAATTTAAATCTCACTATACTAATGTTTGTTCCACTTAATTATGAGTCGAAATCTTTAAATAATTAAAATTGAAATCTTACAACTCTGACTTTCTCTGAAAAATTCTGTTTAAATCTTGCAGTTTTGACTTTTTGCTCTTAATTTTGAGCTTAAATCTCTCAATTCTGGCTTTTTTAATCATAATTAAATCTTGCAATTCAAAATTTTCACTGAATTGAGTTTAAAACCCTCCAGTCTGACATTTTTCTCTGAATTCTGAGTTTAAATCTCACAATTCTTACTTTATCTCACTGAATTGAGTTTAAAACTCTCAGTTCTGATTTTTTTCCCTCATAATTTTGAGTTAAAATCCTGCAATTCTGTCTTTTTCCTCTGAATTTTGAGTTTAAAACATGTTTTTCTTTTAATTTTGAATTTAAATCTCGCAAATCTGCCTTTTTTATCTCATAATTTTGAGTTTAAATCTTGCAATTCTCACTTTTCTCTGAATTCAGAGTTTAAATCTACATTTTGCAATTGGAATTCTGACATTAACTTAAAATTAAAAAAGCTATTGTGAAAATCTCATGCGATCTCCCAATTCAGACTTTTAGGTTTAGAAATTAGCTCTCACAATTACAATTTAGTTTCTATAATACATTTGCAATTCTGACATTTTTCTTCCAGACAGTTCGTTTTTTATCTTGCCATTGAGAGTTTTTATTTTCCTCTGAATTATTAAGTGACCTGTTGTAAACTTTGACTTTTATTCTCTTAATTTAAATGTAATAAATGCTAATTTCTGACAAATCTCCTTCAAATCTGTTCAATTTTGATGCAATTTTTATCTGTTGTATTATTGAGCAGTGATATGAAACTATAAAGCTCTCAAAACCTGCCTGGAACTACTTTAGTCGTGTGTTTATCTGAAAATAACACACCTTACAATACTCAGCAGCCAATCAGAATCAAGCATTCAATGGCCGCATACTATATCTACCGTTTTTCAACTTATACCATTTAAAATGATCCACCAGAGACAAGTAAATCCACCTTTTTGATGTCTCTCTGTCAACTATTGAATATCTGACATCTTTCTCTCTGTAACTTTATAATTCAGGCCACCTTGACGTCCTCCATCCTTTACCGTTTGTCTCTGAATGACCTTCCATTTGACTGCGTAGCCACATTAAAGCTAATGACATCTTGGAGGGGTAATTACAGCACCGGGGGAACGTGCAGGGATAAACAGGGCCGGATGCTGGGGTAGAGGCGATCCGAGGACAGTCTCTTATTGAAGCTGTCATTGAGACGCACAGAGGGCAAACGTACACCGCTGTAAGTCAATGACTAGGCAGAAAAAAGGCCAAAAATTCTGGCTTGTAAGCACCGCCATGCACTTTTGTTTTAAAGCTCTATATATTCCCTGGTTGCTGTCAGTGCGTGTCTAACACCGGAATTAATATATATCATGCCGTTTTAAAAGCCGTTTTAATTGTTTGCATTTTGATTTACTGACAATATCCCAAAGGAATTTGCACATATATAATACTGCATACATATTTTTTTCTTATGCCTCTTCAACATTTTAAATCACATAGACAGTAGATGAACGAGAGCACACAGCAAATGTAATATACCTGCAATATATATCATAATTTGTAACCAATTTGGAGTTCCTTTATGTACGAATAATTAAACACTCGCAATGTAATTTAATTTAACTTATTTAATTTAATTCAATTTTTCCAAATAACTATTTAACTAATTATGTTAGTCATTCAGTAAGATATTAATAATAAAATAAAATAAAATAAAAATTTAACTTAATTTAATTTAATTAATCAAGCTCCAAATAGCAGTATGAATATATAAAACACACACACACACACACACACACACACACACACACACACACACACACACACACACACACACACACACACACACACACACACACACACACACACACACACACACACACACACACACACTTTAATCTCTAAAATTTGCCCAGTGATTTGTTAGTCATTCAGTAAGACATTAATAAAAAAATAAATAAAATAAACAAAAAAAAAATTAATAAAATAAAATAAAATAAAATAAAATAAAATAAAATTCCCAGAGATGGGTTGCGGCTGGAAGGGCATTCGCTGCGTAAAAACCTGCTGGATAAGTTGGCGGTTCATTCCGCTGTGGCGACCCCAGATTAATAAAGGGACTAAGCCGAAAAGAAAATGAATGAATAAATTAAATTAAATTAAATTTATTTTAAATTAAATTAAATTAAATTAAATTAAATTAAATTAAATTAAATTAAATTAAATTAAATTAAATTAAATGTTATAGCGGGGTTTTAAGATTATAATAGGAATATAAAGATTTCTAAGAAATTTATGTTTATCAAGAAAGATTGGGATTTGGATTTTTAATTCCTGAAATTTCCCCAAAGATTTCTGTTAGTCATTCGATAAGACATTATTAATAAAATAAAATAAAATAAAATAAAATAAAATAAAATAAAATAAAATAAAATAAAATAAAATAAAATAAAATAAAATAAAATAAAATAAAATAAAATTAAATTCCCAGAGATGGGTTGCGGCTGGAAGGGCATTCGCTGCGTAAAAACCTGCTGGATAAGTTGGCGGTTCATTCCGCTGTGGCGACCCCAGATTAATAAAAGGACTAAGCCGAAAAGAAAATGAAAAATTAAATTAAATTAAATTAAATTAAATTAAATTAAATTAAATTAAATTAAATTACATTTAATTTAATTTAATTTAATTTAATTTAATTTAATTTAATTTAATTTAATTTAATTTAATTCAAAAACCTAATATCTGGATGATTTACAGTTTGAAAAGGAATTACAAAACACATACACCACCTGACAAAAGTCTTGTCGCCTATTCAAGTTTTAGGAACAACCCATAATAACTTGACTTCTAGTTGATCATTTGGTATAAAAAGTGGCTTATACGAAAGGCAAAGGTCTCTAGATCACGCTTATTTGACCAAAATTAAAAATGATCATGCCTTGATTGCTTTCAGGAATTTTGATGTGGAGGCTGAAGTATGAGAAGGAGCGCTATCCTGCTGAAGAATTTGCCCTCTCCTGTGTTTTGTAATGTAATGGGCAGCACAATGTCTTGTTGCCTCAGGCTGTTGATGTTGCTATCCATTCTGCAGATCTCTCGCACGCCCCCATACTGAATGTAACCCCAAACCATGATTTTTCCTTCACCAAACTTGACTGATTTCTGTGAGAATCTTGGGTTCATGCGGGTTCCAATAGGTCTGCAGTATTTGTGATGATTGGGATGCAGATCAACAGATGATTCAGCAGAAAAATTGACCTTATACCACTTTTCCAAATGATCAACTAGAAGTGAAGTTATTACTTGTTGCTCTTACAGCTGGGGTCGACGACAAGACTTTTGTCAGGTAGTGTATATACTAGTATAGTAAAAGTTATACTAATTATAAACGTAATATCATTTTAATATGATTTCTCTTTAATGCGCAATTGTTTGTACTGTATATAAATAATATATATTTTATTTAGTTTACATACATATCAGTTTATCTTCTTATTTAGTAATACTATTAATTACTAGATGATTACTATTTACTATAACTTTGGAAATACAA
Source organism: Danio kyathit (assembly GCA_903798195.1). Lineage (NCBI taxonomy): Eukaryota > Metazoa > Chordata > Actinopteri > Cypriniformes > Danionidae > Danio > Danio kyathit. The sequence continues at coordinate 8,727,836 of LR812536.1, read as the reverse complement.
TATGCATTACAAGTATAAATAAATAAACAGGTTAAACTGTACAAATGTATTAGAATAATAAAATAAAAAAACAGGATCCACATGTAACTTCCATTTATCCAGAATAATCCGATTTGATTCCCATTACCATTACATTTACATTTATTCGTTTTGACAGACTATTTGTGCCTAATGCTCTTCCACCTGAGCTACATCATCCTTCAGGACATTTTGTGCAACATTGCTTTTGGATTTTTATACTCCCACTTCAAATTCTATTTCTGCTTGTCTGTTCTGTGTTTAATCAGGCATTAGCAAAGCCATTTTTAAACGATTGAAGCCCCGAAGGTTTCTGTATAACTTTGAGCATTTAATTACACCCCCAAATGTATTGGTTATAGCAACAAAAGCCACCACTTCTACTCACTGAAGATTCCATGCAAAAAAAAAAATATATAAAAATAAAAAAATTAAATAAATATTATAAAAAAATTAAAATAAATTATAAATAAAATAAAGAAATATATAAAAAATAAAATAAAATGAATATAATATAAAATAAAATAAAATAAATAAAATATCAAATGTAATTAAATATAAAATATAAATAAAAAAAATAATAAATAAAATAAAAAATGAAATAAAATGTAAAATATAAAATAAATGTGGACATTTTTTAATAAATCAGAGTAACTTTCATGTGATTTCATGTGAAAACATCTTGTGTTTTTGTTTTGAATTTTCAAATAGTCCTTTGTTTTTATTATCATTGCTTTGTTTTTAGTCTGCTGTTATTGAACTACTCTGCTGAATAAATCTCTGCTGTGTGTTTTTGGGGCGTCATGCTGAACTACTGTCTGATTTCGAGACTCGCTGGTCATTTTCAGATTTTCTCTGGGTGTCATAGAGACTGGTGTTGATGTAGGATGTTGTCATGGCTGTCTGTACTGTGACATCTGGTTTTAGTCACTCTTTTGATGACTGTCAGTCACTGTCAGTGATTATCAGATTTTAACTTGACGTAGAACTCAATTGAGGAGCCGTTTCAGATAGGCTACTGAACCGTGGCTTCGTGTGTCTGCTGTCATGTTCATCAGGTTTTTGGCAGAATATATTTGTAGGTGTGCTTGAATTATTAAAATGATAATGAAATTATGATGTTGTTAGGATTTCAAGCTTGAAAATCATTGTTAGCAGAAAGTAGAAATAATAATAGCAATTTTGATCATATAATTTTTTTGATCATATAATAATGCATTTTTAAAATAATAATAATATTAATAATAATAATAATAAATAATAATTACAATTTTACAATATTTGCAAATTTATAAATAAAATTTTACAATGAAATATCACAATATATATTTCAGATTTTTGTCATTTCATATTCCATATATTTCATTAATATACTATTATTTATTAACAATTATTACTGTTAATACTACTCTTAAATAAGTCATTTTTACACAGTGAAATATTTCAATATTTTATAGTTGTAATATATTACTTTTTTATTTTGTTTTATTATTATTATCACTACTAATTATTATTATAATAAATTATTGTTATTTATCTTAATTGATTTATTAAAGAGTGAAATATAATATAATATATAACAAATATTTTACTTAGAAAAAACAATTAAACTGTTATTGAGACATTGACAAATATAATAAAATATGAATTTTTGTGATTATTATTATTATTTATCTCACTTGTTTTATTATAGTGAAATATTACAATATAATTTATAACATATATATTTTACTTAATATGGCAATTTATTATTATTAATAATTATTATTTATCTTAATAAACCGGTTTTATTAAACAGGGAAATATTACAATATAATGTACGTATAAGTACAATATTTTAGTTAGAGACATCTATCAAATGTTTTACAGGATGATTGGTTATTATTATTATTATTATTATTATTATTATTGTGTAGACATTATACTACAGTAGATATAATAATAATAATAATAATAATAATAATAATAATAATAATAATAATAATAATAATAATAATAATAATTATTATTATTATTATTATTATTATTATTATTATTATTATTATCTGAAATGACTGTTTACAATAATTATTATTATAATTATTTATGTAATATTTATTTGTTTTTGAACATTTTATTTTGTTTATTTATCATAAACAATTTTTTTTTTTGGCCTTTTTGCCTTTATTATGATAGGACAGTAGGTAGACTGGCGGTTCATTCTGCTGTGGCGACCCCTGATAAATAAGGGACTAAGCTGAATGAAAATGAAGGATTGAGTATGTAGACTAGATGCGTGAAGTTGGTGAAACAGCAGTGTATTTGTATTTGTTAAGCAAAAGTTAAGCAGCACAATTTGTTGTCACAAGGTTGTCAGTGTCTACAAATGTTATTGGTATTATTATCCTTATTATATTGTTATCATATATTAATATTCAACTCATACCAACCTAGGATCAAATTAAGATATTCATCTTGTGGTCAATTCATAATAAAATCTACAATGGCTACCTTAATTACTTGTTAGAGCATGTTTGTTATTAAGGAAAAATTTAGGTTAAGCTAAATGTAACCCGCTTTATGATAAAAAAATAATCATTAAAAATGCAACTTGACCAACATAAACTCATGTTCTTTAAGTATCTATGTCATGACTTTACTTGGAGGGGTACAGTATTATTAACTAATTATTAATTATTTCTCCTCCTGTACTTCAATATGCATGTAAATGAGCATCATTTACATTAAAAACTATAGAAAAGTGTTCTGTCTACATCATAACAAACAGTTCAAGCACAGCAGTTCATGAGTAGTTATGAATGAGTTAATAATAATTATAATGTTCCCCTCCAAGTAAAGTCATGACATAATGATACATTATCATGTGTGTGCTCTTACTGGCATGTTTACGGTGTTGTGGTTTCTGGAGAAGGGGTAGAAAGCCCCGAGCTGCATCCAGCGCAGGCACATCTCCTTTTGGGCAGGGTTAAAGAAGCCACAGATATCGGCACCGGTCTGCAAGACAAACACAGATGTAGATCTCCGTAAACACAAGGCCATAAAAAAGATGAATAAATAAACTCTAGAGTCTGTGTAATGGCTGCATGCTAGTGTAATGCACCCAATTGAACTGAAAACACGGTGTGATAGGAAATAAAGCGCAAATGAAAAATCAATAGTGAGTGCTGAGGTGGATGAGAGAGGCACTTACGTAAGAGACGCCGAATATGCTGAACTCCATCATGCCTGAAAGACACAATAAAAAAGGGGGTTTCAGTTTATATACTGTACTATATACAGTAGATGTTCAGCGCTTAAAAAAAATATGTACTGTATTCTGAAGAAATTATGAGTGCTGTTCATGTTCTGGCCTTTTCTAGGCAGTTACTAGGGTGCTTTATTACGGTCACACTTTATTTCGATGGTCCGTTTGTTGAATATAAGTTACATTGCATCTACATGTCAATTAATTCTCATTAGATTATAAGTAGACTGTTAGGGTTAGGGTGAGTTGACATGTACTTGCAAAGTTTCTTATAGTCAGTTAAATGTCTGTTGAAGGACTGTTAAATGTCAGTATCAACAGATATTAAGCAGACAGTCTACTAATACTCAAATGGACCATCAAGATAAAGTGTTACCTTTATTACTGGCTGAGCCTCTGAGATAGGATGCATAAAGTATACTTAACACAATGCAAATACAAATGTTTTTAACATATACAGTGGAAAGGTTAATTATTATTAACCCTCTTGTGATATTCTTAAATATTTATTTCCCAACGAAAAGTATTTTATTTATTATATTTTTCCTCTCAATAAAGTTTTTTTTAGTTTGGCTGGAAAAATGAAATGAAATGAAATGAAATTAAATTAGGGTGACGCAGTGGTGCAGTAGGTAGTGCTGTCGCCTCACAGCAAGAAGGTCGCTAGTTTGAGCCTCAGCTGGGTCAGTTGGTGTTTCTGTGTGGAGTTTGCATGTTCTCCCTGCATTTGCGTAAGTTTCCTCCGGGTGCTCCGGTTTCCCCCACAGTCCAAAGACATGTGGTACAGGTGAATTGGGTAGGCTAAATTGTCCGTAGTGTATGAGTGTGAATGAGTGTGTGTGGATGTTTCCCAGAGATGGGTTGCGGCTGGAAGGGCATCCACTGCGTAAAACATATGCCGGATAAGTTGGCGGTTCATTCCGCTGTGGCGACCCCGGATTAATAAAGGGACTAAGCTGAAAAGAAAATGAATGAAATGAAATTAAATTAAATTAAATTTATTGAATAATTTCATAATTATAATTTAATATTTAATATTTTATTGGACAATATTATTATCCCCCTTAAGTAATTATTATTCTCTCTCTGTTAAACATCACTTGGGGAATATTTGAAAAAGAATGAACACTTCACAGGAGGGCTAATCATTGTATATATTTTATGTTTTATTGTTGTTTTCTATTGGTTTCTATTTAACTCTTTGTTCACCGTGGATGTCTTTCTCAGGTATTTCTTATCATTTTGCTCATCTATTATGTTTCTAAAACATATCTGATGGTTCACATGTCCAATAAATAGAAATTTTGAAAGATTTCATTTAAACAGGCTTTGAATCTTTGAAGAATATTTAGTATACCAGTTACTATACACTGAAAGATCTTAGAACTATTTACCAATTAAAAAAAAAAACCTCTTTCCAATATAAATATATTTCAAAATGTAATTTATTTCTGTGATGAAAAGCTGAATTTTCAGCATCCTTCAAAAAAATACCATTGCAGTATTTACATTTTATTGGATATTATTCATTCATTCATTCATTTTCCTTTGGCTTAGTCTCTATTTCAGAGGTCACCACAGCGGAATGAACCGCCAACTATTCCAGCATATGTTTTACGCAGCAGATGTCCCTCCAACTGCAATCCAGTATTGGAAAACATCCATACACACTCATTCACACATACACACTCATACACTACAGACAATTAAGCTTATTCAATTCACCTGTACCGCATGTCTTTGGATAGTGGGGGAAACCGGAGCACCCGGAGGAAACCCACGCCAACATGGGGAGAACATGCAAACTCCACATGGATATGCCAACTGGCCCAGCTGGGACACAAACCAGCGACCTTCTTGCTGTGAGGCGACATTGCTAACCACTGAGCCACCATGCCGCCCTTATTGGATATTAATGTTGATTAATAAAGTTTACTGTAAAAACGGTTTTGTCTTGAAAACATATCAATCTATGGCACGGAGTTATGCAATTTTGCCCATGTTATAATCCTAAAACGTCACTTTAGCACTCTGTTGTTTATGTTTAACAAAACACTTTCCCTTTCACTACTGACTAATCTAAAGGCCTCTGATTGGCTACTCAATTAACATATCTGATTATAAAACTCAGCACTTGCTGGGAAAAAAATTATTTAAAAAAATCTGATGCAACAATCTGAATTATTAACTTTAATTTGAATATTAACCGCTGCCATTTATTTAGTTTAATAGAGCAGGATCTAGTACTGAAACTATGGGTCATTTTATTGTCAACTTTGACCTAAAATCTGAGCCCTTGAGACACATATCTTTGCAAACAACAAATAAACACACACCTATGATGGACTTGAGAAGCTGGTCCCAGGCGGAGTAGTTGTCTCCAAGCCAATGTCCAGCCCAACGTCCACTTGTTGGATATGTTGAGCGGGTAATTATGACTCCTCTCTTTCCAGTGGTAGCATGCAAAGCGCTGTGACGAACACATAAACAAACACAGCAATTACAACCCATTCCAGAGCAATCTGAATAGAAATGCATAGTGAATGTGGAGGAACTGAAAACTTACTCGTAGGTGGGTTTAGTGTGAGACAAGCCATACAAGTTGTGAACGTCATAATGTCTGACGCGCGTGCCATCAGCAAGGATCTGCTCGCTGTTCATGCATAAAGTCTTATGGTTCAGACCTTTGTCCTTGGACTCCAGAGCTGAAAATAGACATATGACAATATATTTAATACTATCACATGACTGTCTGGGACACTCGATTCTCATTGGTCAGTCATGACATTCCAAGGTATGTTATTCCGAAATAACATGCTAAATAACACAGGTTCATCCAGGAACTTCAAATCAACGTGACCGTGGCTTTTAACTGCTTTTGACTGAATAATGCACAGGAAAGTGGGGTACCACTTTTGGCGCCATCTTGTGTCTGAATAATGCGCAGGTTAGTGTATACTCCATCAGCTGTTTTCATTTCTGTCAGCTTTGTGTTTTTGACTGTTTGGCGCCCTCTTGTGTCTGAATAATGTGCAGGTTAGTGTATACTCCATCAGCTGTTTTTGTTTCTGTCAGCTTTGTGTTTTTGACTGTTTGGCGCCCTCATGTGTCTGAATAATGTGCAGGTTAGTGTATACTCCATCAGCTGGTTTTGTTTCTGTCAGCTTTGTGTTTTTGACTGTTTGGCGCCATCTTGTGTCTGAATAATGTGCAGGTTAGTGTATACTCCATCAGCTGTTTTCATTTCTGTCAGCTTTGTGTTTTTGACTGTTTGGCGCCATCTTGTGTCTGAATAATGTGCAGGTTAGTGTATACTCCATCAGCTGTTTTTGTTTCTGTCAGCTTTGTGTTTTTGACTGTTTGGCGCCATCTTGTGTCTGAATAATGCGCAGGTTAGTGTAAACTCCATCAGCTGTTTTCATTTCTGTCAGCTTTGTGTTTTTGACTGTTTTGCGCCATCTTGTGTCTGAATAATGCGCATGTTAGTGTATACTCCATCAGCTGTTTTCATTTCTGTCAGCTTTGTGTTTTTGACTGTTTGGCGCCCTCTTGTGTCTGAATAATGTGCAGGTTAGTGTATACTCCATCAGCTGTTTTTGTTTCTGTCAGCTTTGTGTTTTTGACTGTTTGGCGCCATCTTGTGTCTGAATAATGTGCAGGTTAGTGTATACTCCATGAGCTGTTTTCATTTCTGTCAGCTTTGTGTTTTTGACTGTTTGGCGCCATCTTGTGTCTGAATAATGCACAGGTTAGTGTATGCTCCATCAGCTATTTTCATTTCTGTCAGCTTTATGTTTTTAATTGTTTGCCGTCATTTTGTTATTGAATAATGCGCAGGTTAGTGTATACTCCATCAGCTGTTTTCGTTACAGTCAGCTTTGCGTTTTTGACTGTTTGACGCCATGTTGTGACTGAATAATGTGCAGGTTAATGTATACTCCATCAGATTCTTTCGTTTCTTTCAGCTTTGCAACTAATTACAGAAATAATAAACTATTACAACAATGTAAACAAGTACATCCAGGATCTGTTTTCACAGAATAAAGCCCTTCAGTCTTATATTTTTTCTATTTTTGGTTTCTATTTAACTCTTGTTTCACCTTAAAGGTCTTTTCAGGCAAAATAAATAGAAAAATTGTATTACAATTAATTAATTTAAAAGAACTCGATATTGTAAAATTTAATTTATTTCTGTGATGGAAAGCTTATATTTTCAGCATCCTGCAGAAATGCCATTGCATTATTATGCCCACAAATGAAATTTTACTAGATATGAAATAATAAATAAAATACTGTGAATAATTATTTATCATTTAATTTTTTTTAGAGTGCCTTTTAAGAGTATTCAGATTGTTATATTTGCAGTGGTTGTTCATCAATGATTAAAGATTTAATATTACTTATTTTCAAACATTAACATTTTCAAATGTTAATCTGGCCTACAGCACTTTAAATTTAGTGACTATTTACAGGCCTTTATTCGTTAACTATATACACTAAGACTTCATTTGTTAACATCAGTTAATCCAATGCTTTTCTTACTTCGGTTTTTTTGTCTTGTTTCTAGTCCAAATATCTAAAAAGTCTTAAATCAAGAAGCATTTTCTAGACAAGCAACAAAAATGTTTTGTTTTCAGAAATAATATGTGAAAATTAAGTGAGTTTTTCCTTAAAAAAAGCAAAATAATCTGCCAATGGGGTAAGCAAAATAATCATGCTTTCTCTTTGAAATAAGAATACTTTGCTTACCCCTTTGGCAGATTATTTAGCTTGTTTAAGGCAAAACTCACTTATTTATGACTTATTATTTCTGAAAATAGATTATCATGTTTAACTTATGTAGAAGTGCTTCTTGATTTAAGAATTTTGGGATGTTTGGACTAGAAACAAGACAAAAAACTCGAAATAAAAAACATTTATGCAGTGTTAATAATTGATAACATGATCAGAGGTGAGATAATAACTAATACAATTATGTTTATATAAAATTTGAAACTGCCAGAAGCTTATCTGGGAATAGATTGCAAGTTTAGCTGGATTCATTTTGGATATAAAAAACGTGCTGGATACATGTGTGAACGCAGACCATCTGTTTTTGTCAATTCTCTGTAGCCACATACAGTATACACATCATGACACAGTAATTGAAACTCACGAGGCATGTATGGAGGATTTTCCAATTTGGGATCCCCTAGACAGTTTCCTCCAACGGTGCCGTGCACGAAACTGGCCGGCTCATTCATGTCCTGCAGAAAGCAAATCACAATGAGCTGAGCATCCAGCCAATGTAAGGGATAGAGTAATTATATGCACACATGTGCAGACAAGGGCTGGGGTAATGAGTTGAATGGGTTAGTTTGTTGGGATTGCAACAACATGTGTATGGACATATCATTTCTTATTTATTATCGTTTTTGAGGGAGTGAATAGATATGGGGAGAGACTAAAACATTTTTAATAGCAAAGTTTGTGCATTTTGTCATTAAACAGACACAATGAATGTGGGAAATATATCAAACTACTATATTAATTTTATTAATATTTATTTATTTATTTATTTTTTTAATCAAATTATAAAATTATTAGCATGGGAATCTTAACCATAAAACTATTGTACAGTGAAGTATTTAATAAATACAAATAGTAGTAGTAGTAGTAGTAGTAGTAATAATAATAATAATAATAATAATAATATTATTATTAATAATAATAATAATAATAATAATAATAATAATAATAATATTATAATTATTATCATCATTATTATAACCATTATAATGGTTATTATTATTATTATTATTATTATTATTATTATTATTATTATATTATTATTATTAACAACAACAACAACAATAACAACAACAACAACAACAACAACAATAATAATAATAATAATAATAATAATAATAATAATAATAATTTACTCAAATTATAAAACATAGTAAGTAAATATTTACCACAATATTACTGTGAAGTATTTAAAGCATAATAATAATAATAATAATAATAATAATAATAATAATGTTCCCAGAGATGGGTTGCGGCTGGAAGGGCATCCGCTGCGTAAAATCGTGCTGGATAAGTTGGCGGTTCATTCCGCTGTGGCGACCCCGCAAGGGACAAAGCCGACAAGAAAATGAATGAATGAATGAATAATAATAATAATAATATTAATAATAATAATAATAATAATAATATTAATAATAATAATAATAATAATAATAATAATAATTATTAATAGTATTATTAAAACCATTTTATCAAATAATTACAAAAATATTATTGTTATTAAATTATTATACATATTTTAATTAATAACATTATTATTAGTAGTATTATTAGTATTATTTTGATATACAACAACACTAAAACAACAAAACATCTTACACAATATGTTACAATAAATGACAACATATCTTACACAACTTGAATACTTAGAAATACTTGACTGTTCATTCCTCATAAAATAATAAAAAAGTACTTACAATCCAAAGCCCGTCAAACTTCATGACGTTGTCGTAATAGTTTTTAATCTGTTCCCCCCACCACTCCGCTGTACCGTTCTTGAAGAAATCTGGGAACGCCGCGAAAGACCTGAAGAGCTGCAAAGTTTACATGTACTATAAATACAGCTCTGCTTTAACAACCTTTATTAATTCAGTATGTGCTGATTACATACAACAATAGTTTAACTACACTGTGTTTATTCTGCAATCTAAACTAATTTAGCAATGTGTGGCTATATTTTCATACTACTTTCTGATTTGCTGATAGTGGGTGATGCAGAACAGTACTACTATATGTTCATTGGTTGATAGTGTGTCTTCGTCGTCGTGATTGGCTGATAATCTCTATGATGATATTCATCACCTTGTTGATTTTCAGTATGAATAGCCCTAAATATGGAATAACAACACTGCAAAAAATGCTTCTTGTCTTGTTTCTAGTCGAAATACACTGTAAAATATTTTACGTCAGTACAGCAACAAACAAAAACATCCTAATCTTTATTTCCTTTCGCTTTTTCTTGTTCCCTCAACTTTTGAAAACATCAGCTGCACTCACCTACAATTATTTGTCAGTAATACAAAAAACATTGAGTTGGGTTAACATAAGATTATTAGTTTTCTGGAGAGATAAACTACTCTGAAACAAAACTTTTTAAGTTGTGCCAACTGAACATTTTTTGTCTGCAGAAGTGAAATGCCTCAAGTTGAGTGAGCAAAAAAACCATAATCTTTATTTCCTTTCCTCACTCAACTTTTTTTTCACCTTTAATTGATAGGACAGTTGAGAGTAAAGACAGGAAAGCGTGAGGAGAGGAGAGAAGGATCAGCATAGGACCTCAATCGAACTTGGGTCGCTGTGAACACCGGTGTCGACGCACTAACCACTACACCCAGGGCCGGATTAAGGGCACATTGGGCCCTGGGGCTATAGTAAAACCAAGAGCCCCCTTTTATTTTTTTTACCTCACAAAAAATAAAATAAAAAATAAAATAAAAAATAAAAATAAATTGATTAATATATATATATATATATATATATATATATATATATATATATATATATATATATATATATATATTGTTATTATTAGTATTATTAATAATTTACTAATTAATATTATTACCTAATTTTCCACCATTTGATTTATATTTGATTGTTATATATATTTTTCTATTTTATTAAACCAGGCCGGCAAGTAGGCAATACAAAATTAAGTAACAACATAATATGAACTTTAAAGTTCAAACAATCTGCTAAAATCAGCAAAACAAAAAAACATTTGCAATACTTCCTAAATCAGTGCTTTATAATAGCACTTATTTAAAGTATTTATAATACTTTAAATAGGGGTTTACCTTTAAAACTTTTCTTTAGAAATTTAGCTGACCATAAATCCATAATGATAGGATATATTTCAAATCCATGCTTCTAATATCCAAAATATTGTGGTCTTCTGAGTTACAGAAGGCTAGCATCCTTATTTTATTTTATTTATTTATGTTTCAGATATATTGTCTGATGAAAGCCAGCGCCAATATTTCATTCCTCCACATTATTACTGTCACTTTCATAAAAGGGGCAAAGTAAACATTCATTAAAAAAAGTTAGCTTTCTATCTAGTTCAGTTAGACACAGTGTTGAGGTACATACTCCGCAGCGATGGACATTTTGATAACTGCTTGTGTAGGCTATTTGATTTGTTCGCGCACTGTCTCGCTTATATTGTGTGATGGAAGGATTGTGCGGGTGCGTGCCGGTTTTTTGAGTCCAGCTGTAACCGAGACTGCGCTTCAGTCATGAGTCCATTCAGTTTGATTCCGCCTATCCCAGCTTCTGTTACTACATGTACAAGTTAATGATGAAGACTGTTTGAATTTTATTTTTTGCTCTATGACGAGTTTGGTTAGCCTACCTTTGACTGGATAGTTCTCGCGGTAGTGCCGAAATAAGGGACTGTCCTGGGAAAATTGGGACATCTGATCTAAAACAAGGCTATTCAATGTTCTGATTGGGCTACAGCCACTCCGAGCCCCAGTTTAGCACCGGCGTCACTGTTTTTGAACTGCAGCGAACCGAAAGAAATACTTCACATTTTCGACGAGAGGCGTCATAGCACAAATTAATTCTTCAGCCAATCAAGCTCCCCTTTCTTCAGTGGGCCCTGGGGCTTCAGCCCCACCTAGCCCTTACATTAATCCGGCCCTGAGTACACCATTGTCGCTGACCTGTACTCAACTTTTGAAAACATCAGTTGTGCTGACCTAAAATGTCTAAAGTTGAGTGAACAAAAAAACTCTTGTGGAAATTGGTACTAAGAAATATCAGAACAAACAAACATAGTTCAATTGAATGTGAAGCATTACAAAGCACTTTTCCCTGTTTGTCCTGCCATGTTTTGATCCTTGTCTTGTTTACCGTTATTGTTGTTTTACCTCCTGTCCTGTTTCTAATTCTGTGTCTAATAAATGTTTTGTTAACATTTGTCTCTGTTTTAGTTTGTTTTTTTTTCAATTGATCTATGTTTGTTTGTTCTGAAAATGTATTATTGCTTAGTACCAATTTCCACAAGAGTTTTTTTGTTCACTAAACTTCAGACATTTTAGGTCAATGCAAATGATGTTTTCAAAAGTTAAGTACATGTCGGCGACAATGGTGTGGTGGTTATTGCGTCGACACATGGTGCCCCGGTGTTCACGGCAACCAAAGTCAATTCCCACCTCGAGGTCCTATGCTGATCCTTCACCTCTCCTCATGCTTTCTTGTTTTTTGTAATCTTGTTATTTGTTTAGAATATTTTGTTTACCCCATTGGCAGATTATTCTGCTTGTTTTAATTTCTTAAAACAAGACACTATATTTTGCTTGTCAAAAAAATGCTTCTTGGTTTAAGAATTTTTAGATATTTGGACAAGAAAAAAGACAGTGAAAAGAAAAGATGTCTGGTTCTCGGGTTAAAGAAAGGTAGAAATAAATACAGGTTAAAAAATCATAAAAAAAGAAACAGATACCTCAACTTGAGTATCCCAGTCCAAAGAATTGTCCACGGTGATATTGGGGTAGTCAGGCCAAACCTACAACACAAAGAAACGACAGCTCAAATCTGTGTTTCAGGTTAGGCTATGATAAAATCATTCTTACTTTGATTTTTGTCATTCTGTATGTATTAAAACCAAGCGGCAACCTCTCGCTCTCCCTCGGGAAGCCAATACGAAGGTAACTAAAACTGCAATTCATCGACTCGCCTTAGGGGGCTGGCTCCAGGAAATCCAAGTGCTTTCTGACTGCATTAGTAAATTGGCCATTTTTACAGCTGATAAAAACATGTTTACAGCCTGGTGCAAATGATGGCTTTGGTGCATATAGCTTATATTACCCTTCATGACAAGTGTGAGGGGGGTGAATTTTTTCATCCATTTCGTTTTTATTAAGTCTGCATAATTAAGGGCGTGGCCACTTGAGTGACAGCTAGATCTAGCTGGTCGCTGTCTCGTCACCTCAGCTGATTCTGGCTAATTAGCCGCTGAACTCGGCATATACATTGTGTTTTTGTTTTGGTTATTGTTTCTTTACACAGTCATTTGCCTTTTGGAATTATTTCCTGCAATTATCAGATGATATGGCATGCTGTGTACACTTAATTGGGCTCACAAACCGTTCAAATTTCCTCCATTTCCCAGGTGAGTGAAATTATATACCTATATACCATCTCTATAAATGTATTTGTTTTATTTAAGATCATTTATCATTTAAATGTTCTTTAGACCTTTAATGCACTCCAGAATCTGACAGATTGATTAGCTCTAGGCTATAAAACAGTCATCTGAAGCGTTGTCATTCAGTGTTAAGTCTGGATTTTATAAACAGCCTTGCATTTACTAACACAGACTATATTTGAAGTGTTTGATAGTATTTCGCGTTTTCCTCCTGTAGAAAAATGTCATAAGAACAATGTTTAGTGGCTCAATGTATTACAACAGTGTTTTTAAAAGACTAAACACTTTATTGATATAGTGTACAACTAAGCACATGTGGTCAGAACACAAACGAGTCGCAGGTAATGAAGTATTAAGCGTTCTCCCAAAGTAAAAAGTCTGTCTAAGCCAGGTCTAAGCAAAATGCCGAGAATCCAGCAGGCGTCTGTAGCTCCGCTCACTCTCCACCTCTTTGCCTTTATTTGGTATCCCGCGATTGGTGCGATGATGCGCGAACAAAATGGCGACGGTTGGCCGCGCCTACTTGTAGCTTCTTTTGCAGTGTTCAGAAACCTATGGGTGACGTCACGGATACTACGTCCATATCTTTTACAGTCTATGGTTAAAACACTAGAAAAATAGTTTTGGTAACACTTTCTGACTTACCTGCCTATTATTAAGATGCTAGATGTTTATAATTACTTATAAAGTGTAATCTTAGGGTGTGCTCACACTAGGCGCTCACAGTTGCCTTGAACCATGCCGAAGCGAGCTTGTCCCCCCTCCCTCTCCTCCGACGGCCTGCACTCACACTGCTTTTGCCTTCCGAGCTGGAACGCGCTTATATTATCGATGATGCGACTGTTCAGGTTAACAGGAAAATAAGCGCTCTCACGCAGCACAGTGGAGATCGCTTTAGTTATATCGTTTTGTATTATTTTTAGTTGTTTAGGATGCAGTGACACGCAGGCAAATATTTTGCTGAACAGATCCACCACTTTTGACGCTCATAGATTATCATAAAAGTCCTCATGCAGCAGGTATTAGGAGGTTTGCTAAAGGTGCCGCTGACGTACAGCGGGAGGTTTGCGTCTTTAATAAACTATGACAGTTTGCGTTCATTAAAAAGTAAGAATGATTAATAAATCCATATGAAAACATCAGTTTCAGACTCAGACACTCTTTGCACTCACACTACAAGCGTACCGCACCAAAGCCTAACCGAACCGTGCTTTGTCACACCTCTTCCAACCAGGCCAGGGCTGGCCAACTGATCTGCACCTGGGCCCAATTCGAAGCACTCACACTTGTCAAACGAACCAGGAAATGCGCCCGGGCATGGTTCAGAGAGCCTAGTGTGAGTGCACTCTTAGTCTACATCCCTAATCTTAACCCATACCTAAATCCAACTACTACATTACTAACTAATTATAAGCAGCAAATTAGTTTGTTAAGACAAAAGTCATAGGTCATGATTTTAATTGTACCTCAGAAATAAAGAGTGACCACTGTTGTTGTTATTTTATCAAGATGTTACAAACATATCAAGATTTTTTGATGTATGATTAATTTTGTGATTACTTTGTGAATTTGATTCGTATGACTTTCAAATCTTCTGAATTCATATTGCATTCAAGATTTTTTTTTCTGCAGAGTTCCTGACAATTCTTAATTCTGAATCCTTTGATCTGCACTATTTAATAATCAACTTTAAACTCCACATTATTCATCACTATTTCCAACGGAATCTTCCCACTAATGTTGTTTGATTCATTTGCTTTTATCTAGTTAGGATTTAGGACTCAATGATGCAGCCCAACACAACAGTGACATCATCTTCTAGGAAGTGACATCATTTTTTTGAGAGAAAACAACTGTGGGTTTATTTGGTGTGTTACACTCTACAACATCCATCCTTTCAGAGAAAATTATTAAAATATGAATTTTGACATTATTTAACCCTTGTGTGCTGCTGGGGATGTTTTCATCCACTCTGGGTTGATTTTGAGTCTTAATTTGGCCACAACTTTCTCTGCGTTTCAGCAAATGGAATGATTTTTAGTGACAAATCTTATTTTGACACATATTATATGAAAATGCTTTGAAATGTTTCAAAAATTCAACAATATACTTTGGACAAATTTTCTACCCTTTCATTATGTTTGGGGCTGTTTTGCCCCGTTGACTTCCATTATAACCACATTTTCTGATTCCAAAGCCTTGACACCATATAATCATGCCTTTATTGTTGGTGGTTTTCCCTGTTGGGAAAAGGTACAATTTGCCATTTTTACTGTTGATCATCAGTTACAGCGAAAAAAAAAAGCTTAGTTTATGGCTTTTATATTGAACATAGTGTATGTGCACGACAGTGTAAAGGAGGTCGCGCACCAGAAGTGCCGCTCGCCGACGTGCCGCGTTGCGCCACGCAGCTCCATGCATTTCAGAATTCTAAACATAGATTTCTACACACACTGGCTCCGCAAGTCGGCGGCTGTCTGTGGCATCCAGCCATGACTTAGGACACTGTTCATATTTCTGCCGTGCCACAGAGCGCCATCTGAAAAGTTTCATTTTTTATAACATGCGAATGTGCGCATCTGGGGCCTTATCATACACTCAGCGCAATGTGGCGCGACGCAATTGTTGTTTGCTAGTTTTAGCTCGACGCAAGAGTTGTTTTGACGTTTTTCACCACGCTGTTTAAATAGCAAATGCATTTGCGCTCATATGTGCGCTCATAGGCGTTCTGGTCTAAAAAAAGGAGGTGTGTTGAGGCGCATTGCTGGAGCGTTGCTATTTTGAAGAACTAGAATAGACTGTTTAATAGACCAGCTGAGAGGAGGTCTAAAGATGGCGTTCGATCTGTTAGATGTGGGCCTCGCTTAAACACTGCTTAATACATACAGCATGTACAACAGTAGGCAAATATCTTTACAAATGAAAAGGAATTAAAGGATTAAAATATTACAAAAAATATTATTTTCTACATAAATATAAAAAGCACTGCTTTCATGCCTTCATATCGGGGTGGGGGGTGGGGGCCTTTTTCAGTTTATTCATGACAATTTGCTTTTGTATAATGTTATTATTATTAGTAGAAGTATTTATTATAACCATATTTATATTTGTTTTATTAAAAACACGCTTAGATTTGCACACCTGTCAGGTTTTAGACCATATGGGCCATAGCATGTGTATTTGGAAATAACTCCACACTTCGTTATTATTGTTTATTTATACACTTGCTGGAAATAAGAACTGAATTTAGTAATAGTTTTGAAACAAATCTTTGCACTTAACAAACTAAATTAATTATGTAGGCTAATAGATGTCTGTGCGTAGAACACTTTTCCTTGTCCACTGAAGAGAATGAAAGTGAAAGTAAAGAATGAGGAGGCTCATTCTCTCATTCTCGTGCTGCAGATGCTCTGTTTAACTGTTTTCTCACTAGTGAAGCGTTCAGTTTTTCCACTTACAAAGTCCGCCATGTAAATAGCAAATGTGCTATGGTGCGACGCAACTGACTCTTAAAGGGAATGGGAGATGAGACTCTGATTGGTTTATTCTCAAAACACACCCATGACTCATTATGAAAATATGTTTAACCCTGTTAGACCATGCACCGTGGCGCAAAGCGAAATGTTCCATCCTTAAAATAGCAAAAGTGGATTCTGACACGCCCTTAATGCTTTTGCGCCCTGAGCTTTGGACTTTGCGCCTCATTAAAATAGGGCCCCTTGTGTGTGATACTTCTAAGAGAGACCTTTGCGCACTTACCTTGATATGTTTGATAAAAAAAAATAAGCAGCTCAGCTCTCAGAACATAGTAAACATAGTAAGTGTATTTATGCACACACACTATAATCTGCTGTTTTACTCAATAGAACTCCTTATAATTGTCAGAAACTTTTTGCATCTATAGTGTTAATGGTGCCAACTGATGATCGACAGTAAAAATAAAAAAATAAAAACTCTTCCCAACAGGGAAAACCACGAACAATTATGAATGCATGATTATAGGATGTCATGGCTTTGCAATAAAAAAGGTTAATTATAAGGGAAGTCAATGGGGCAAAAACAGCCCCGAACATAATGAAGGAGTAGTCATTTTGAACAATACACAAGGGTTAAAATAACTTGGAAACTTTTTTCTTTTTTTAAGCTGTCAAACTTTCTTTATTCCCATTTTTCAGGGTTTTCCAAGTAAAAGATAATTCATTACTTTTCTTAGGTTGCAACAGAGCCAACCCAATATTTTAAAAGCCGCAGAGTTCAAAAGGTTGAGCCACAGAGCACAAAAATGTATACCATCAACAAAACTATTGACTGAGAATCAATAAACGTTCCTCTTACTGTTTGTGTTTATCGTACCTTTCCCCACACAATGTCACTGCTGAGCGCAGGAGGCCATTTGATGAAAACGTCTTTTTCAATCCCGCTATCAAATGCAGCGTAGGACCCTGCCGTCTCATTGGCTGCTATAGCCGGGTCCTAAAGCACACAAACACATAAAACATCTCTCTTTCTGGCAAGATACTGAATACATTTCACTACATGTTCCTCTTTGTAATGATATACACAATAGAAGATATTTTGAAGAATGTAATAGTATTGATAGTCATTGACTTCCACAGTAGAAAATAATACTATGGTCAAGCTATAAACTGTATAGTTATAAACGGTAAAAAACAAATAGTGTTATATGCACAACAGTTTCATTTTCCAGTGATAAAGAATTGTTCATACCAGAATGAAAATGAATCGCATGCCCTCTCCCCTCATGCGGTCCACCAGAGCAGGCAGTCCCGGGAAATTTGTTTTGTCCAGTGTGAAGTCCATCTGCCTCTCCATGTAGTCAATGTCTGCATACTGAACATCCTTTAAAGGGATTAAAGAATAAATATGAGTATAATTTTTCTCAGTACTGAGTTGCGGCTGAAAGGGCTATTTTTAGATCTCGCGGTATACCATATTACCGTATTACTACCCAAGCCTAATTATTGTGTTGCTAAGTAAAATATCAAATTGTTTATGGAAAGCATTCTCAATGCACCGTGATGCACTTGTAGATATCGAATTAAATCGAATTGATGGCATGATAATCATAACCGAACCGAACCGTCAGACCAGTGTAGGTTCACACCCCTACTATCAAGGATTTGTTTGTGGTTTAAAGATATAAATTTAATATTTGTCTATTTAATGGACATTTAAACATAAACGTCTTGGCTAAAACAAGGCTAATTTGGGTAGTTAGTGACAATCAACATTTAGCCCAAAAATGGACTAAATAATCAGAAATTAATGACTACGCTGTTAACAATTTTTGTATTTCAAAGTATTTCAGTATTTGACTGTAATATGAACTGTATTTTACTGTAGGACAATAATGCAGTATGTTACTGTATTTTAATATACAGTATAGTATATATTTATAACGTGTTAAGCTGAATTGTGAAAATTACTGTATATTTTATAGCAGGGCTATTCAATTGGTGGCCCGCGAGCCGAACCCGGCCCCCGAGGCAATTTGTTCCGGCCCCCCAAATAGTGTGACCAAGACATCAAAAATAAATTTAGTTCAGTCAAAAAACGGCCGCTATAGTTATGAAATTACGTGCGTCTGATCAATACAGCACGAGCTTTTGTACAATGCACTGATATCGTTAATAAGGATGCAATTAGCCGATTTCCATATTATCCCCGCTTTTATCATTAAAGACTTCTCAACGCCGCATTTCTGTTGCACGGAAAAAAGCTGCTGCAACTAGTTATGCAAATGTGCACGCACATTGGATTAACTATAGCAGCAAGCCGTTGAGATATTGCGTTTTTCCGCGCGCAAGTATTTCCAATTGAGATGTGCGCATATTGTAAGCGGTGCGTGCACGGCTTGCAAGCGAACCGACACACTCGCGCCCTGCAGGCGAGGCACACAGTAGAAATGATCTCAGGCTGTAGTGGTGAGAGGTGTACTTGGCTTTCAGTGCAATGTAAACAAAAGATATGTTAGATGAATTATTAAAACATATTAAAATGATTATGTATGAACACAGATAATAACAACGGTTCATTTAAATTCTTAGCTAATATATAGCTTAAATTAACATTAGACAAATACTATTTTTATTTATTCTTATTTTTATGTATTTATTCATTGTTCTGTCGTTTAATTTCATTGTAAAATTTTCACTCATATTTAAATCAAAAACTTTTTCATTTATTTTTAAGTCCAAAGAGAGAAATGGACTATTGTTTGTATTTTATTAATATTTTGTGCTGTATTTGGTTACTGAGCAGCAATAAACAACACTTTAATATATAAGCAGTTTTCTTACGATTTTCTAAACTAGTTGTGTTTTAATTTAATAAATGCATAATAATGGTGATAACTGTGAAACCATGATTATTCTTCAGACTATAATCGTACAACCAAAATCTATAATCATTGCATCCCTAATTGTTATGCAGTTTAAAACAGAACATATGCATGTGTCTGAATGTAGAAGAAGCCTACTGGAGCAATACACTGATTTTGTGCCTCACAAAAATACATTTGGATATGCTTGTAAAAAAAGCCACATTGTACAATGCAGTGATGTTATGTAGTTTCAAAATGCAACATATTAACGTTTTAATGCAGGGACGTGCAGAGACCTTTTAAGGGGCAGGGACTCAAATGGAAAAAAGGGCACTTTTTATTAAATAATAGTAATAATTGTACTTTAATAAATAAAATATTTTATAATCAGATTATTAAGGAGATTTCACCCTAAATTCACCATATACTCACCCTTAATAGTTAATTCAAAACTGAAAATTCTGTCATTTACTCACCTTTTACTTGTTGCAAACCCATTTGACTTTTTTTTCTTCTGTTGAACACAAAGTAATATTTTGAAGAAAGCAGGAAACCTGTAACCATTGACTATCATGGTATTTGTTTTTTCAACTCTGGAAGTCAATGATTTCAAGTTTATAGCTTTCTTTAAAATATCTTTTTTAACCTTTCATTCGTTGGTGTTCAACAAAATAAAGAAACAAAGATTTGGAACCACTTGAGGGTGAGTAAATTTTAATTTTTGGGTGAACTATCCCTTTTCAATTTATTATTTTTGTTTGAGTTTTTTTTTCTGTTGAACAAAATAAAATATTTTGAAGAATGTAGGACACACTGATAGCCACTGACTTCCATAGCTAGCCTATATGTACATGTTTTATAGCTTCAATTGACATTATATATTCTGTGTAACTGCAAAAACAAGAGGGCAATATGTTCACTATCCAGCTGTCGTTTCTCCTTTACATTAGCCTGTATGCCTATGATATTGCCCTGGCTAAACTTTAGCTAACTTATTACATGGTTGTTAATCAGGTGGATGTTAGCAAGACAAAATAGCCTATTTGCTTTTGAACTTTTGGATAAATAGCTGACGTTAAATTTGAGCCTCCACACAATGAAGATGAATGACGGATGAATTTACATCGGCGGTTCTGTCGATCATATCGCGCTGCCGTAACAGAGGTCAGCTACTAATATATGTTTCACACACACTCCGTCTGCAGTGGGTCAGACTGTAAATCTATGGCCCAGATGCAGTCCGTTAGCAATGCGGAAGCAGGAGTTGGCATAGGCACTGATAGACGCTACTCCACTGTTGACACCTTACTTTTGAGGCGAGCGTAACAATATAAATAGAGTCTTCGTTAGAGCATTCGCCTCGCACGTGGTTTTTCTTTCCAAATCGTCGGTTCGAGGCTCGCTTGGAGCAGCTAGACTAAAACCATGATATACTTTAAAATTGCGTTTTTTTTTATTGTTTGACAGGGAAAGCTATCCTTAAATAGAACATGCATTAACATACATATATTATTATTAGTATTTAAAAAAGAATTATTATCCCCAGGAAAAAAAGGGCACTTTCTCTTCAGGGGAAAAAAGGGCAGGGGCTCAAGCACCCAAAGCCCCCATCTCTGCACGTGCCTGTTTTAATGTAGAAAAAGCCAATGTAGGTGTCTTAAAGAGCAAAAATACAGCATATGAGCTTTTATGTTGCTATTGTGTCATTACTTATACTGCAAGTCATATCTCTCCGGCCCCCCGTTTGGGATGCTTTTCATGAACTGGCGCCCGTGACAAACTAATTGAATAGCCCTGTTTTATAGTAATGATATACATACCATTCTGTAAATACATATACAGTAATGGTACTGTAAATGTAAATACAGTATTTTAGCTGTCATTTATTTACAGAAAGTTACTGGCGAACTGCTGCCAGGAAGTTACTGTAGATTCTACAAGAAATTATTAATAGTGTACACATAAAATCTATCTAATCTGTCAATTAGACGTCTATTAAACACACAAAAATGCTTTTATTGAAAGTTAGTTTGGTGATGCCTGTCATAGAACTGCTAGCAAAGAACTTTGACGTCATTTTTAAGAAAATATGACATTTTATAAGTACTTACAGCATAAACTCGTTCTGAAATGAAAGTTCACTCTGAGTTAAATAACTGTTTTGCATTTAGAGGAAGACTAAATGTGATGGGACGACTTACATAGGGGATATCAGCAGCTCTCATGTCTCTGTAAAGATCTGCGATCTCTGTATCGTTGGCATAGCCATAGCGACAAAGCTGGAATCCAAGCGACCAATAGGCTGGAAGAACCGGTCGGCCAATCATCTGTCAAGACAAAATGCACAAACCGAGATGAAAGTGTTTTTACATTTTATGCAAATGGATTTAGGACATAAATATTCAAGTGGCTTAAGAGAATCTAATAGTCCCTTCTGTCTATCTGACAAGTGAGCTTCTTTTAGATAAATATTTATGTATTTCATTTATGCGTGTGAGTTTTCGAATGTTATTTTGTGTATGTGTGTGTGTGTGTGTGTGTTTAGATTGAGTACACTGTGGGAAATGAGGCAGAGAAACTCCAGCTGCTAAACCTCATCAAACCAGGAATAACACACAAACACACACACACACACTCACACACACACACATGCTTATATATGGTTTATGAGGACTTTCCATAGTCATAATGTTTTATATACTGTAAAATAAGCTTATTATATGGCCTTACCCTAACCCTAGCTCTAACTCCAACCTTCACAGTGGCAAATTTTGAATGTCAAATGATTTTTAAGCGTTTTGATTTATTACACAGGGCATGTCCTCATAAATCACTTTAAAGGGGACCTATTATTTACAAGATGTAAAATAAGTCTCTGATGTCCCCAGAGTGTGTATGTGAAGTTTCAGCTCAAAATACTAAACAAATAACGTTTTATAACGTTTTGAATCTGCCCCTTTTAGTCATTGATCCTAATTGTGGCGTTTTGGTGACTGTCGCTTTAAATTTAAATGAGTTTTTGCTCTTTTGAAAAAGAGGGCGGAGCTACAAATGCCTGTGTGTCAGCATAGTGGCAGATTCAAAAATGAGACTAATATCCTATGCTAATGAGGGAGAGATGGTCACTAATGGGCGGGGCTTTCCCCTCTGATGACATGTACAAAGGGAGAATGTCAATCAAAGTGTTTCTGCAAACTGTCTTTATCAAGTGTGATCATAAAAATAAAACTAATACATTTTTACCATTAGAAGCTGGTTGTATTCACACACTGTTGCCCCACAACTGTGTTTAAGCCCTTTATAAAAGTGATTTTTGCATAATAGGTCCCCTTTAATAGAGTACAACCAGGTCAGACCCATGTCATTATGCAGATTTGTGTCCTCATAAACCATATAAACCTGTATATACACACACACACACACCTCAGTGTACTGCTGAACCACTTCTTCTGGTGTGGGTCCCAACACCATGTAGAAGTCCAAGATGCCTCCGATGGTGCGGTAGGTTAGAGCTGGAGTAGGCTGGAAGGACACATCTGAGAAATTTAAGAAAAGAAAAACAGTCAGTGTGTTTTATCCTCATTCATTATTTATCCAATTACTTGTACAGTTTCTTAGCAAAAACAGTCAATGGATTCCTTCTAACGTGTTTATGGCAGACCATTACTATCCCATTACTAATTGATGGTTTTCAGTCAGGTGACCTGTGCGAAGACCTGGCGAGAAAAATAACGATGGGCCATAAAGGCAGCTATATTGGGATCTTCATAGAAATAGCACAGTCGTATGTCCTTCTGTTTCTAGCTACGAATCTACAGTATAGATCACATGTGAACAAAACAAAACTAAATAAGAGATATGATTTTACACAGCAGATGCCCTTCCAGCCGCAACCCATCACTTGGGAAACACCCATACACTCCTGCATTCATGCACACACTTGTACACTATGGCCAATTTAGTTCATGCAATTCACCTATAGCACATGTGTTTGGAGTGTGGGGGAAACCGGAGCACCCGGAGGAAACCCACACCAACATGGGAAGAACATGCAAACTCCACACAGAAATGCCAACTGGCCCAGCCGGGACTCGAACCAGTGACTATCTTGCTGTGAGGTGACAGTGCTAACCACTGAGCCACCTTGCCGCCCTATTTCTGTTTATTCATTCATTCATTTTATTTCCGGCTTGGTCCCTTTATTAATCTAGGGTCACCACAGCAGAATGAACCGCCAACTTATCCAGCTTAAGTTTTATGCAGCGGATGCCCTTCCAGCTGCAACCCATCACTGGGAAACACCCATACACACATTAGCACACACTATAGACCAGGGGTGCTCAACCCTGTTCCTGGCGATCGACCTTCCAGCTGATTTCAGCTCCAACCCTGATCAAACACACCTGAACCAATTATTTAGAACGTGAGGAGCACTTGATAATTACAGGCAGGTGTGTTTGATAAGGGCTGCAACTGAAAACTGCAGGAAGGTCGATCGCCAGGAATAGGGTTGAGCACCCCTGCTATAGACATTTAGCTTATTTGATCCACCTAGAGCGCATGTGTTTGGACTGTGGGGGAAACAGGAGCACCCGAGGAAACCCACACCAACACAGGGAGAACATGCAAACTCCACGCAGAAATGCCAACTGGCCCAGCCGGGACTCGAACCAGTGACTTTCTTGCTGTGAGGCGACAGTGCTAACCACTGAGCCACCGTGCCGAACTATTTTTATTTATATTATTTATTCATTTATCTTTTTGTTCCATCTACAGTGCCAAATATGATTTTCCTTCACCTTAATATAAACTAAACACTGCTGGCTATTTAAAAAAGAGCCTCATTATGTATGCGGCGAGGTGTAAAACATAGTGATGTCCCGATCAGGTTTTTTTGCCCTCGAGTCCGAATCATTTGATTTTGAGTATCTACCAATACCAAAACCCGATTCGATACTCCTATAATACATAAAAAAGAACAAAGAAGAGCGAAGAAACAGATCGAGGATGGAGTCAATCCACTTTGCGGTAAGGCTTAGTAGAGACACGGGAGCTACGGACAAACTCCATATGTCTGTGGTGAATGAAACAGAGTACATATTATAACAGCACATGTAGTTTGTCAGAAATCTACTTATAAATGGCTGGCAGAGCTTTCTCTGTGAAATAGGAGTAAGACGGCATTTCAAATTGAGTTTCTACGTTTGTTTTTGAGGTGTCATATAACGTTTGTTGCGTTAAATGTAGCCTTTTCCTTTCCTCCTCTTGCAATGCCAAGTTTACATATCTCACAATGTTGGCTTTATAATACGTCCAGACTGCAGACATAATCGCACTTTCCGCTTCAAGCTGCTTCCGTGTTCTACTTTGCCCCATTTAACCAATAGCGCCTCTGCAACTAAGTGATGTCATGCCACATGCGTTGCTGTTTCTGTGGAAAGTCAAGAAAGTGGTGTAACTCTGTGCCACCATATAACTATAGATGTGTTAACAAATAATGAGAATATACAGTATATATATATATATATATATATATATATATATATATATATATATATATATATATATATATATATATATATATATATATATATATACTGTATATTCTCATTATTTTTGATATATATATACTGTATAGATGTGAATTTAGAAAGAATATAGAAAGTGAAACATCTAGCGCTTTTAGACGGGCTCATAAAACAACAACAGGACATGGCAAATTTTGTTCTTCTTGGCTTTGTTGCTGTTCATCAAGACGACGACAAGGTTTGTTTGAGCTCGGGTTGACCATGGTTTGTTATTATATGTATATATTATTACGGTGTAATGTCTCGGCTGTGTATTTAAAAATGGCGGTTCTTTTGTTTTCATTCTCTTGCTTGTCCACGAGCGAGTGACGCATCTCTATAAACCAATAGTGTTCAGCTGCGCGTCTAGCTCCGCCTTTTGGTACCCCTCTTGTCGTGCTAGGCACCCTTTAGAAAGGGTACCCAAAAAGTGGCACGGTTTGCTTTTTGGTACCCTTTGACAATGGAAACGGCCATGAAAGCGTACCGAACTGTACCGTACCCTACCATACCACTCAGTGGAATGGGTCATTAAAGACAGCAGTATTTTGTTCATATTATAGTGAAGGGAAATAAATAAAGATAAATTTAGAAATATAAATAAATAAATATAAATATAAATAAATAAAGATAAATAAATAAATTGAAGAGCCTATTCATTTTTTTAAAATAGCCATCAGTATTTAGTTTACATTAAAGTGAAGGAAAATTACATTTGGCACTGTAGATTAAAAAAAAAATGTAAATAAATGTAAATAAACGTTTTTTGTAGTACAAGCTGAACAGTTACAGAATACATTCTTTCTACATGGGTCTGGAGAAAAGTCAAAATGCCCCTTCTATGTGAATGCTGATGTGTTGTAGGGATGTCCAGATCCAGATCATTCATCTTTCCAGATCCAGATCACATGATCGGAAATCAGGCCCAGTCATGCGGTTTGAGACTTGATTGGAATCGGATGTTACCTCCCAATTAGGACTCGAATATGAATATATATATATATATATATATACTGTAAAGGTGACCTGTACCAACCTGTACCATACCGTACTGTACATCTCAGTGGAAACGGGCCATTAAAAAATAAAAATAAAAAAGAATAGACTCCTCAATTTAATACTTTTGCAATTTATCTTTATCTAAAAATTGTATATTTATAATTGATCTTATTTACTTTTGAAAGCCTTTTCCCCCCCATCTAAAGTGCCAAGTGTGATTTTCCTTCACTTTAATAGAAACTAAATACTGCTGGCTATTAAAAATTGAAAAGAATAAAAATAGAATAGGCTCTTCAATATGTGTATATTCCTAATGTTCTCTTACAAAGAAAAAAAAATGTCAACACAATCCCGAAAACCATTTTCCAAGGTCTTTAACACGTCCTTTACTGTCCATTTCTACCTCATTATGTATGCGGCGAGGTGTTAAACACATCTGCATTCAAATAGAAGGGGCATTTCTTTCAACTTCTCTGAGTAAAGTGAACCACATCAAAGCTATTCTCCTGCTGCGGTTTTCAAGATCCTCATTTACTCCAGTGCCTGCGCGAGTATGTTTATGTAAGAATTAAAACGTCTATGTGTGTGTGTTTGAGACGGCGGTTGAATGCAGAGCACTTTCTGAAAGCACAACTCTGGTAAAAGCCCTACTGCAGCAACACCATTATGTTTAAGCAGCTCGAGAAATAAAAAATCCTGCAATAAGCATAACTGTTCCTCACAGAATAGTTCAATGACAGCCTCTCGCCTCTGATAAATAGCGGCCACTCTAATCGTGACTTTAAGACCTGCTGACAAAACCCGCGCCAGTTTTGGAGCCGGTGAGTGACTTAGTTGTTTGTTCCGATACTAAAGATGCAGCAAGTGGGCAAGTTTTAGACTCATTATTAAACAATAAAGCATACAGTAATGGCCTTTACATAAACAATGACGTGAATGGGTGCATACAGTTGTTTTGTACAACTTAATTGCAGTAGTTCATCAGGGATACAAATCATCTACAAGGAAAAACCTACTAAAGATGCGACCCCCCGGACTTGCTATATCAGGCCCGTAGTCAGCCTGTTGAAAGGGGTGTTTTATGATTTTTGTTTTTCCAAAAAGTGGACCTTTTTGCAGTTATACGCCTCATATTTAATTATGAGATTTAAATACTGCCTTTTAGTGACATTTTACACACTATTTTTAGCTGGATTAGCTTGTCAGATGGTCATCATAAACACACTTTTTGATGTGCCAAAAATATTTCCAAAATATTTAGGATAAAGAAATATGAATAAATACTTATTCCTAAAACACATTTATTAACATTTATTACATCATATATCATTAGAAAAAATAGGAATCTGTTAAAGTTTTAATTAAAAAACTGTAGCCCTTTGTCATTTATTAGGTGAATAACAAACTGGCCAGCACAATCAACTTTTCTCAGTCATAATTTGGCAATTTAAAAAATAAAAAAGCAAAACATAATAATAATAATAATAATAATAATAATAATAATAATAATAATAATAATGGCGGTTCATTCCGCTGTGGCGACCCCGGATTAATAAAGGGACTAAGCCGAAAAGAAAATGAATGAATCAATAATAATAATAATAATAATAATAATAATGATAATAATAATAATAATAATAATAATAATAATAATAATAATTAGATTTTTTCTAGCCTCTCTAGTAAAAATGTAAATCTGAAAATTCATGGATAACAACAATAGCCAAATTAGTATTCAAATCAATTTTAATATGAGTTGCTTTTAGTGCTTCATAGCTTTTTATTGGTCATTTTTTTTAAATTTTGGAGAACAAGAATAAGGTCCAAGTTTTAGGATAAAAGTTACTTGTAAAATGTTTCCTCTATTTAAAAACAATGCGGTAGCCAACGATGACTTCACTTACGTCAGTTTTTTTGCAGTTGGATGTTGAAAAAATATAGTTTGCATTGGCCAAAACTGACTAGCTGAAGTTACGCCGAAGAAACAGCCAATAGAGGATTCCGCTTGTCTTGACTTTTTCAATAGGTTATTTTTACTATTAATGATGGCATAGCGGTCAAAATAGGACAAATGGGCTAATTTAGGGGACAAATTATGGACCATTGTCAGTGAGGGGTGGATCTGTCAAACCACAAACCACTCTAATCCCCAAAAACCAAACCACTCTAATATATATATATACATATACATGGCGACACACAGCATACATTTAGTCCTTATTTGGGTTAAAAAAAACACAAAATATAGATCAAACCTCTTATATGTGTCTTTAATCTTCAGCAGCACATGTAGACTATTGTTAGAAAGTAATTCCGTCATTCTGAGTTCATAATAGTCCAAAAGGTGATGATAATAGTTAAACATGGCAGTTTGTTCATGTTTTAGGTTGCAGACGCATCATTTACTGCTGTTTTGTCAGGCTTCTCCTTTGTTTTTTCGCTCTTCACTCTCGCGTTTGTCCGCATCTGAATGGATCGGATATCAGAGCGCTTCAATTATTACGCGCACGTTAAAAATACGACCTCTAAAAGTTCGTTATTTCAAATCGATTTCAAATCGTTATTTCAAAACGATCGTGAGCTCTCTGGACAAAGTGAAACCGCTCGCACTTTTAGACGAGCTCGTAAAACAACAACAGAATTTGTTCTTCTTGGCTTTGTGGCTGTTCATCAAGACGACGACAAGGTTTGTTTGAGCTCGGGTCAACCGTGGCTTGTTATTATATGCATAAAGTATTACGATAATGTCTCGGCTGTGTATTTAAAAACATGGCGGTTCAATTGTTTTGATTCTGGCTAGCTCCACGAGCTTGTGACGTATCTCTGTAACCAATCAGCGTTCAGCTGCGCGTGTAGCTCCACCTTTTGGTACCCTTTCTCGTGTTTGGTACCCTTTTGAAAGGGTGGCGAAAAAGTGGTACGGTACGGTTCGGTAGGCCTTTTGACAGTGGAAACGGCCATAAAAGCGTACCGAACCGAACCGTTCCACTCTGTGGAAATGGGCCATTAGAGAGGAGAAACGCAATCTGTGTACAGCCCCCTAAACTGCAGTCTAATAACCAAGTGAGACATGAATGTTTGGTGTGTGTGAGAGTGTAAAAAGACCTTTGGATACTTATCTTGGTGTGTTTCAGAAAATGAAAAATAAATAGCTCAGCTCTCAGAACACAGTAAGTGTATTTATGCACGCATACACTATAATCTGCTGTTTTACTCCATAGAACTTCATATAAAAGCCAGAAACTTGTTATGTGTGTGTTTATACTCACCCATGGCATTGCTGTTGAGCAGGAGGATGCCATGAGCCTTTTGACTTTTCTCCATACCCATGTAGAAAGGATGGATTCCGTAACTGTTCAGCTTGAACTACAGATGGAGAGACAGAGATTAGAGTTTGGGTTTGCGATGTGATTTCAGTTCAGTGTTAAACAGACAATTAAGTGTTAATGAGAGATTTTTATGTGGCTTAAAGGAATGAACCCTGCAAATCCCATCTCTCTGTTTTAATTAGGCTAATTACATCTCCCTCTCTCTTCCTTCATGTAACTCTCACTCTTTTGCTTCTCTCTTTCTTTGGGTTTTGTGTCATGAAGTGAGTCAGGAATAAAATCATTAGCGTGGCCATTATGAACGAGTGACAGCCTATAATGCTAGCAGGTCTGAGCTGAGAAGTGAAAGAACTGAGTAAATCTTTCTGTATGTCACTTTTTAAAACCGACTTGTATGAGAGAAGTCCTCTGCACTTTCTTCAGGATCTCTTCTGGGAGCAGAGATACTGCTGATCAGATGCCATTTAAGTGTGTGTGTGTGTGTGTGTGTGTGTGTGTGTGTGTGTGTGTGTGTGTGTGTGTGTGTGTGTGTGTGGTTTGCTATTAAAACATTTAGAAAGTCGACTTTTTTGCTCACCAAGACTGCATTTATTTCATCAAAAAAATAAATCAAGTAGAGACTTTACTATAGTAAAATAATAGTATGATTTCAAATTGTATTTTTTTTTATTTGAACATATTTTAGATTTTTTTGTCATTTATAAATAAAAAAGCTTTTCATTTTTATGTAAAACATGATACATTTCTCTTGATCCTTTGATGAACAGAAGGTTCACAAGGACAGCATTTGTTTAAACTGAAACAATGAAAAACTTTTATCATGTAGAGCGACACGGTGGCGCAATGGGTAGTATAATCGCCTCACAGCAAAAAGGTTGCTGGTTCGAGCCCTTGCTGGGTCAGTTGGAATTTTCTGTGTGAAGTTTGCATGTGTGGGTTTCCTCAGGGTGCTTTGGTTTCCTCCACAAGTCTAAACACATGCGGTATACAGTAGGTGTATTGAATAAACTAAAATGACCATAGTGTATGTGTGTGAATGAGTGTGTACAAATGCTTCCCAGTACTGGGTTGCAGCATGGAAGGGCTTCCACTGTGTAAAACATATGCTGGATAAGTTGGCGGTTCATTCCGCTGTGGAAACCCCTGATGAATAAAGAGACTACGCCGAAGGAAAATGAATGAATTAACTTTTATCATGTAATTACTGTCACTTTTGATTGCTCAATAGAAATATATATATATATATATATATATATATATATATATATATATATATATATATATATATATATATATATATATATATATATAATATTTATTTGTTTAAATGTTATTATTCATTCATCTTATTTTCGGCTTAGTCCCTTTATTAATCAGGGGTCGCCATAGCGGAATGAACTGGCAACTTATCCAGCATATGTTTTATGCATCGGATGCCCTTCCAGCCGCAACCCATACACTCTTGGATTCACACTCATACACTACGGCCAATTTAGTTTTATTTAATTCACCTATAGCGCATGTCTTTGGACTGTGGGGGAAACCAGAGCACCCGGAGGAAACCCACGCGAACACGGAGAGAACATGCAAACTCCACACAGAAACGCCAACTGACCCAGCCAGGGCTTGAACCAGCGACCTTCTTGCTGTGAGGCGAACGTGCTACCCACTGCACCACCGTGACGCCCTTAAATGTTATTATATACACAATAAATAATTGATTTAATTAATTGAATTTATTTATAACTTATTTAAAGTTTACTGATTTATATATTTAGTATCTTGTATATATTTATTTTTTTAACTGATTTCTGTTACTGGAAAGAGATATGATTAGTAATATCTTTAATATTAAATAATGCTCTGAAATGATCCGTTGGGTAAACAGACAACTAATATGACATTTATAACGTTTTCATATTTACATTCATTTGTAACACAAAACCAATTTTACTTCACAAAAGTGCATATAAAGTAACTAAGTATACTATAGTATAACTATATAAAATTAGGACAATTACTTCTGAGAAAGAAGACTGTCATTATTCCGTATATGTAACAGAGGCCAGCTAACGAAGTGCTATGCAGATCAACCTCACTCCTCTGACCTCTAATGGTGCTCTAGCGACAGACAGGCTCATGGTCTTTAGACTCTTTGTTAGAGCAACCGACTCCCACACAAAGAATCGCCAGTTCAATCCCAGCTCAGACCGGGTTGGGTGCAGTAGGACCGGTGTGTTACACGTGGGGGCTCGTCCCGGATGGGAGTGAGGTTTAGGGGGGTGAGTGTAACGGAGGCCAGCTATCAAAGTGCTATGCAGGTAAACCTTACTCCTCTGACCTCTAAAGGTTCTCTAGCGACAGACGCTAGAGGCCATTGTCTTTAGCCTCCTTGTTAGAGCAACCGACTTTCATACAAAGATTCCCCGGTTCGATCCCAGTTCAGACCGAGTTGTGTGCAGTAGGACCGGTGTGTTACACGTGGGGGCTCGTTCCGGATGGGAGTGAGGTTTAGGGGGGTGAGTGTAACGGAGGCCAGCTAGCGAAGTGCTATTCAGGTAAACCTTACTCCTCTGACCTCTAAAGATGCTCTAGCGACAGACGCTAGGGACCATGCTCTGTATCCTCCTTATTAGAGCAACCGACTCCCATAGAATAATTTCTGGTTCAATGCTAGCTCAGACCGGGTTGGGTGCAGTAGGACCGGTGGGTATACTGTATATCAGGGGTTCTCAACCTTTTTCACTTCGGGGCCCGCTTCTTTCTCCGATCAATTTTTGAAGGCCCACCTGTCTGACATTTTCTCTAAAATGTTTGTATGAAATGCTCATTTAAACTTTTATTATATATATATATATCTCTGTTAGAAAGACTGTATATATATATATATATATATATATAAACTGGAGCACCTGGAGGTAACCCACACGAACACGGGGAGAACATGCAAACTCCACACAGAAACGCCAACTGACCCAGCCGAGGCTCGAACCAACATCCTTGTTGCTGTGAGGCGATTGTGCTACGCACTGCGCCACCGTGACGCCCATATTTATATTATTATATAATATATAATATTCATTCATTCATTTATTTCTTTTCTTTTCAGCGTAGACCCTTTTTTAAACTGTGGTTGCCACAGCGGAATGAACCGCCAACTTATCCTTTAGCACATGTTTTACGCAGCGGATGCCCTTCCAGCCACAACCCATCAAATAAAATATATAATTCTATTTTATAATTTTTATATGTTTTAAAAACATACACAGATTCAAAGAGAACCACAGGTCAACAGGGAGATTGCAAAAGACCAGCTTCTGCTTTAAACTGGGCTGACTGAATATCTACTATTGAATATCTACTATTCAAAATTATACAGACAAATGTAAAATACAGTAAAACACCCTAAATCTGTTGAAACGCTTCGATCTGATGACGATTGAGTTTGCAGCTGGATATTATTGGGAGATCGCTGACAGGAACAGTGAACAGTTCCGTCAGAGAGCGTCTGAAGCTCATATCCAAGTTTATTTTACATTCTATGGCAGAGACACCATTGAACCTCGGGTGTATGGGTATGCGTTCATTACAAAAACATTCACAGGACATTAATTTGGACAACTATGCGGATATATTAAATAGTTTGCACAAAAATACACAAAGAGAGACTTTCACTTTTACTACAGGCATGGTTTATATGAATGAACAGACGTATGTGTACTAGTTGCAGACGCGATCATGAGGCTGTTTTGCTCCAAGTTTAAAGTAATCAATCAGAGAACAGGAGAAAGGGCATTACTTCGATCATTTTAATAAAGCATATTAATAATGAAATCCAAAAATTATAGTATAATATTGAGAGTTAATTTTAAGCTATCTCGCGGCCCACCTGCAGGATTGCTGAGGCCCACTAGAGGGTTGCGACCCACCGGTTGAGAATCCCTGCTGTATATTCATCTGTGTATATGAAGTATACTTCTTAATTTCTGGCTGAAGTACACTATGCATGATTCGTGAAGGCAAACTAAGATTCACAAAAGTGGACAGCTTTAAGTGGCCCTAAAGGGATAGTTCGGTAACACTTTATTTTGATGGTCCATTTGAGTATTAGTAGACTGTCTGCTTAATATCTGTTGATACTGACATTTAACAGTCCTTCAACAGACATTTAACTGACTATAAGAAACTTTGCAATTACATGTCAACTTACACTAACCCTAACCCCAACCCTAACCCTAACCCCAACCTAACAGTCTACTTATAATCTAATGATAATTAGTTGCAATGTAACTTAAATTCAACAAACGGACCGTCAAAATAAAGTGTGACCGATAGTTCACCCAAAAAAAGGAAAATTCTGTCATAATTTACTCACCATTTACTTTTTCAAAACCTGTTTGACTTCTTTTGTAGTCTGTTGAACACAGAAGAATATATTTTGAAGAAAGCTGGTAACCATTGACTTCCATAGTCTTTGTTTTTCCTGCTATGGAAGTCAAGGGTTACCGGTTTGCAGCTTTCTTCTGAATAACTTCAGTGTTTAACTGAAAAAAAAAGACTCAAAAAGTTTTGAAACCTGTAAATAATGACATTAATTTCTATCCTTTTAAACTATCTGCTTAAACCAGGGTCAGTATATAACCTTGAGTCGTCTGTAACCAGATGTGTAAAGTGTGTGTGACAGATCATGTAAAACACTCACCCCTGGAGGCTGGTCTTTGGCAAACAGGCCGTATGTGTGAAATTTGAGGTCATGTTTATAGCTGGGATGCTCTGTTTCACCAAAACCATAGACATATTCGGTAGGGAGGCGTGTGGAGATCTGGATGAACTGTTCTGAGAAGGTGAGGCCTGGCACAGCCGAGTCAAATCTAAAGAGAATGAGAGTGAACAAAACATGTTTTCTCCCGTCTGAAACATAAACTTCTTTTATTAAGGAGGCAAACTGTGCTTTTATAGTCCTAAAACTCAATGAAAACCTTAAAAGTGCACCATCAGCGCTGCTATTTAGAGCTATTTCTGCACTAAACTCACCAGCTTTCTCTACAAAACTGACTCTCTCTTGCTTTCTCCAATTAATTTGTATAGCTATAATACCTTTGGGAACTCTTGACATGATAATCTCTTCCTAAAACAATTTAAAAAGCACATCCGTATGTATGCTTTTCAATTCAAATATCAAATAGTTTGACTGAATGTATTTAAAAAAGCATTTAACTTAAGCAGTACAGAATGAGCAACATTCAGGTCATAGGTTGAGTTCCCATGAATACTGATAAAAAGTTGACTTTGAATACAATGTAAAAGCATCTAGCACATGCATAAATATAAATGCATAATATTAATGTATAAGGTGATTAAAAATGGTGAACGAGTATGTAATATACATATATTTGCACGTATATTCATTTATATGTAATCCAAAATCAACTGTAGCCACAGTGCCACTGTCAATTTCAAGAGCTCACACTTAGCTGATGATCAATAAAGCCTAATTGGCATGCTGTCCTGGGAGAGAGCCCTGAGCTCGTATATCCTCGAGCCCGAGGCTCCCTCCCGTTAGAAGGGCGAGAGGGAATTTCGAGCTCAGGAAAGTCTCGAGAACTCCCCCGCTTATCGCCGTGTGAAAAGTGTAAACTAAAGTTGTCTTAGGCAATAATTTGGTTTAGTCGATTGGCTATGGGGTATGTTTTTAGACGGTGGGAGGAAACCGGGGAACCCGGTGGAAACCCATGCGAACACGGGGAGAACATGAAAACTCCGCACAGAAACGCCAACCGGCTCAATGGGAGGTTGAAGTGGTGGCGTTCTTGCTGTAAGGCAACAGTGCTATTCACTGGGCCGCCGGGTCGCCCTATAGGAAAGGGTGGAAGTAGGGGTGGAAGGAGGGGGGAACTTCGAGACGAAGATAACTGGAGTGAAATCTCTGGTTATTTATAGTGTGTCCGTAATCATCTAATAGGGCAGATTACGGAGCTGATAAGGTGCCAGCCGTGTTGATCATAAGCACGTGATCCTCTCGAAATTAGTTTATAAATAAACCACACTTAATTCAGACATGTCATTTTCAGTTCTGTCCAATAATAAAAAATAGACACCAAATGTTCACAGTGCAAATTACATTAAAGCTTATTTCCAAAGGAACCTCTCTGGACTCCATGTAAACAGAATAGTTTAGGTGTGTACTCACAAAACTTCTGATGAGCCCTTTCTGATTACTCGGATCCCAAATGGCCTTTCGTTGATTTCCACCTTATAGTTTCTTTTGTCTTCTGAAGTCTCGGGTGTGGATGGCAGGTTGAGGGAAACAGGAACCTCATAGCGGGCATTTTCTGGGTCAAAGACCTAGATAAACAGCAGCAAAATCTCACTCTAATGCGTGGCTTCATTTTTACGATTTATTATTTGTATGCTCATTTATTACGGCTTGCATAGACTAGTCGACTAGTCGAGCGATCGACTACTTCAACAACTAGTCGGCGCTGTCAGACACAATCGACTACTCGAGCGTGCATTTACCATAAATGACATAAAGAAGACAAACGTCTCCAACAAACAACACGATCCAAGGTTAAAAGCAGCCAACTACAATTGAGGATTAAATTAATATTATTTTAGATGCCTGACAATAACACCATGGGGATTCCTCTTCAACGGTCATGTAATGAACATCGGTTTCCTCTACTATCCAAGCAAGCGAAATCCTTTCTTGCTGTCACTGCCACTAGC
This sequence comes from Danio kyathit, assembly GCA_903798195.1. NCBI lineage: Eukaryota > Metazoa > Chordata > Actinopteri > Cypriniformes > Danionidae > Danio > Danio kyathit. The sequence goes on along the minus strand of LR812536.1, from coordinate 8,691,385 downwards.
ACACGAAGTGAAATCATTTTTTTTTGGCCGGCAACACCGTAACAAGGCAAAGAGCAAGCCTGCATCCCTCTCACGTAGATGCACTTCCACAAGCTCGATTAAAGACGGTCTGTGGCTAGAGGATGATGACGGGGATGACTTGTGTTTCTGTCGAAAATGGTAAGTGATGACATTGCAAAACGCAAATGTTATTCATAATTGCGTTGCGGTTTTTTTTCTACGACATTCTCTGCATAATGTCCGCATGTTAAAATATCATGTAATCATTTGTTTGTTTACTGTGTCTACGTATATTCTATGTATTATTTAATTATTTATTTATTTATTTATTTATTTATTTAAATAATTTATTCATAAATAGGTTATTTATTATTTATTTTCACTTTGGCTGTACATTGTCACTTGTTGAACCATTTCTTTTCTTGTTATCACTGCTTGAAACCTAAATGTTAAAGTTATTTTTTTATTAGGTTACTTGTATAACAGATTATTACTTGCACGCATGTGGTTGTTTGCATAATCTTCAGGCCGGTTGAGCACTAATATATTCGTTCATTTTGTTATTTTATTAACTGTTGAAAACGTAGCAGAAATCAAATGATTCAATACGATTTAGCCTACTTCTGAATAATTTTATTCATGTCTTAATTACTTTTATGAGTACTGCGTTATGAATATGAGTTTTCAAGATGCATTTTAGGTTCGGGTGACTACTTTTACTTTCTATAGCCTACAATAAATGTAAAATTAAAAGGTAATAATTAGCCTAAAGCTTTTTTCTTTAGTATTATTATTTTATGCATTTTCAATTTTAACTATTTATTTATGAATTATTTATTTATTTAGGCTATTTATTTTTCGCGGGTGAGCTGTATTGTTGATGAGAACTATTCTTCTTTCCGAACTGGTTTAAGTAAGTTTCACTTATTAGTTCTTATTATTGCTGAAAACTGTCACGGTTGCAGGTTCGTGCGTCATCCGGAGTGTCTGTTTTGTCACATGAGTTTGTTGTGTTTTCGTCGTCTATGTGTATTGTTATTGTCACATGTATTTGTTACGTCACGTGTCTATATGGGACTCAGCTGTTCTGATTAGTCTGCCAGCTGAGACTTATTACCTCATCTATATCTGGGCTATGTTTCTTTGTTTCAGTGTCAGTTCGTTGTGTCTGCTTATGTACTCTGTCTGTGCCCAGGACTGTGAGGAGTGGCTGTTGGACCCTGTTTCGTCCTTCTGTTTTCCTGCCCTCCCTACCAGTATTCCTTGTTTTGTTATTTTGATCACTTTGTCTCGGTTTAGTTTGACTACGTCAAATAAACTACTAACTTGCATTTTGGATCCTTTCAAGTACTTTGACACCGTAACAAAATGGCAGTTTGTGGTGGAGGTTGACGCGTCAGAGGTGGGGGTGGGTGCTATCCTGTCCCAGCGCGCAGCTTCGGACGACAGAATTCATCCTTGCGCATTTTTTTTGGTAAGTCTTTCTTCTGGTTTTCATCCTCAGAGTAACGGACAAACAGAGAGGGCCAACCAAGATCTCGAACGTGTGTTACGTTGCTTGGTCTCTCAGAATCCCGCCTCTTGGAGTCAGCACCTCCCATGGGTGGAGTACGCACACAATTCATTACCAGTATCTGCTACGGGCCTTTCTCCGTTTCAGTGTAGTTTAGGTTACCAGCCACCAGTTTTTCCCAGTCTGGAATCCGAAAGCGCGGTTCCCTCTGCTCACACCTTTGTCCAGAGGTGTCGACGCACTTGAAACATAGCCCAGATATAGATGAGGTAATAAGTCTCAGCTGGCAGACTAATCAGAAAAGCTGAGTCCCGTATAGACACGTGACGTAACAAATACATGTGACAATAACAATACACATAGACGAAAACACAACAAACTCACGTGACAAAACAGACACTCCGGATGACGCACGAACCTGCAACCGTGACAAAAACGTGTTAAATAATAAAGTTACTTTAATAAATTATTAAAGTATTACAGGATGAACATGACTTCGCTTCGCATATACAGGAAGCCTATGACGCAGATGTTAAGATTACAATGTTGCGTGCAGCTTTTTATTTTTATATTACTCTGTAACTCTATAAAAAATTATGTATTATCCATGTTTTGACAATTTATGTTAGGCCTATAAAATTGCTATGAATTAAGAAAACGTGTATTGAGAAAGATTTCTTTGTGTCTTTTTAACTGGTAGCTCGAAACACGAGTCGAGTAACTCGAGTATTTTTTTGAAAAGAAATCGATTAGCAGAAACCAGTAGTCGTGCAAGCCCTATCATATATACATATGCTTTAATTTCATGCATTTTAAAGTGCTCATGAACTGAGATCTCAACTTTAGGTTGATACATAAGAGAATATCCTGTAAGTTTCAGAGCTAAAAACATCCTTGTTACTAAAACACCAGCATTTTATTGACACAGCAGATCCTGGAATTTTCCTGTCTATACATCATAGACAGGTTAAACACGCCCTCCACTAAACATTAGGAGGAGGCTGTATTCCATACAGACACATTTTTTATCCAATGAATTTTAAAGCGGTCATGAGCTGACATCTCAACTTTAGGTTCAGCTTTTGATATAAAAGAAGTCATTGAACTAAAAGAATATCCTGTAAGTTTCAGCGCTAAAAACGTCCTTGTTACTAAAACATCAGCTTTTATTGACACCAGGCCCAGATAACAGCAGATCCTGAAGTGTGCCTAATTATGACATCATAGAGAGGTTAAACACCGCCTCCACTGAAGATTATCAAAGCCTGATTCTGCAGCTCCGCCCACTGATTCACAAAGGACATGGTCGGATTGAGTGCATTCAGTTCCTCAAATGCCATTATATCAAATAAACTGTTATCCAATCAGCAGTGGTTGTTTACATTCAAGCTGTCAGAAGGGGAAACCGAGAAAAAATCTACACATTCTCTGAGATGACCACAAACCAGGGTATAAAAAAAAAACTTATTATTGATTTTGATGTTTTTGAAAGTAAAACCCACATGGACATCATAAGTTGACCTCGGACAACAGAAATAAAAACATAAATGTAATAATGCAGCTATATACAGCATGGTTTTGGCTTTAATTTACAAAAGACCAAAGTAAATATTGATTGCAGTGCGAGTAACTTGAATAATAGATTCTTCAATTTAGAAAAAACACACCTTCCAGCGTAGGCTGTTCTCACTGAGGTATGTGACTTCCACGCGAAGCTTGTTGACGTCTCGAGATAGAGAACGCTGACTTGGGAAAGCTGTATTGAGCTCTATATCTGCAGTGATGCCACTTGATGTTTCAACCACACTGCTGGTTTTGTAGCCATGGTCCTCTGGGTAATAACACAAGGGAGTAGCTGAAGGCTAGGAAAGAGGGAAAAAAAACAACATGCAACGGTTGTTACAGCTAATGACACAAAAGTTTGATGGTTGAACGGTGACTATAAAATAGAGTTATTGAAAACGCTTATTGCATAGACAATGTATATATTAAGGGTGTAACAATACGCGTATTCGTATTGAACCGTTCGGTACGAGATTTTCGGTTCGGTACGCATTACACACCGAATGATTCAGACAAATTTCTAAAAAGATAAAACAGAATTAGTGTGCAGAATATAATGTTTTCATTCAACAATGCTCAACAAGGCATCCCAAATGATGTGACCCTGGACGTGACAGGCAACATGCTGCCTTCCCCGCCCACCTCCAAACACTACTCCAATCAGGCACACGCTGCACTAGCTCCCAAAATGGCAAACATTAATGTAATCCTCCTTTAACCAACAGCGGGTCTGGCGTTTGGGAGCACTTTGGTTCCATCCAAAGTTATGAGGGTGATGGCAAGAGAGTGGTGGATTAAAAAAAAAACCTATGTTGTTGGATTATCGCATAAAAGACGTGCAAATAAATCAGCGTTTCCATCCAACGAGTCAAAGCGAACAAAACCGTCACTTCCTGATTAACTGGCGCCAAATATCAACAGTAAAAACTGAATTTACTACAGTAGGAGAAGCTGCGTCAATCTTTTCTTCATCTAATAAATGACTTGCGCTTCGGAAGGCAATCCTGACACACAGTGAACGCGCGGTGGCGTTTGAAGGTGTCAGATGCGGAGCACAGACTCTCTTGATTCTGGATGTCAATAATAATATAATAACACTAATACTTAAACGAGAAGGCGTTTTAGAATGACAAAAACAACATTTCAGATGGTTTATAATGTTCAGCCTGCTGGTTTGTCCAATTACACACATTTTTATCATCACATGATCTTTTATAATAAAATCACATGACCTTTTTTTTAATGCGCACACTGGAATTTGTGCGGTAAAAGTTTTTTTATCGTAGTTTATGCGCATCTTTTCTTATCGAATAAAAAGTTTATCCTTCTCAGTTATGCGCATACGTTTTTTATGCGCATTTTCAAAATTTATGCATATCATGTCGTTTCCATCAACCCTTTTTTTTATGCGCATCTCCAAAATGCGCATAAAAATAGATGGCTGGAAACATAGCTACTGACATCACGGAATCACTAACTGGAATTAGACGAAAACTAGACACGCGCACTACATGTAACTATCCCCGCAGCATTCAGACAGGCAATTTCTACAGATTCGCAAAAACAAATCACAGAGGCGATCATTTATAGCTATGGATATGAGACCTTAATCGGTAGTGGAAATTTCGAGTTTTAAAAAAATGTAAAATGTAACAGAGCCCCGTTACATTATTCCTTCATAAGCCCATTTCAGTCAGATAATAATTCCTGCTTTCAGATCCACTGAAATGTGCTGTCTGAAGAAAAGATGGACACTTTCTGAAAATAAAAAATTACTTAAAAATTGATTGAAACTGAGTTCCATATAAAAACTAAATTGTTTTTACTAAAATATTACATTTATTTTTATAAGCAGCTTTTTGGTTTTGAGTATAAAGAAGGATTTGATGCTAAGCAGAAACCCCAGAAGTATAGCTTTATATCACTGTTCAAAGTAAAAAAAAAAAAAAAAAAGAAGAAGAAGAGAGATCATGCTTTATGATGTTAGTTTTAATACATTAAAAAGATTTTAATCAGAGAAATCCTCTGGCTTTTTTCTTTTTTTGCTGTATCGAAAACATACCGAACCGTGACACCACGGTGTCGTATCGAACCGAACCGTTACACCCCTAATATATATATATATATATACACACACACACACACACACACACACACACACACACACACACACACACACACACACACACACACACACACACACACACACACACACACACACACACACACACACACACACACACACACACACAGAATTATTAAACCCTCTGAATTATTAGCACCCCTGTTTATTTTTTCCCCAATTTCTGTTTAACAGAGAGCATATTTTTTTCAACACATTTCTAAACATAAAACTCATTTCTAATAACTGATTTATTTTATCTTTGTCATGATGACAGTAAATCATATTTTATTAGACATTTTTCAAGATACTTCTATACAGCTAAAAGTGGCATTTAAAGGTTTAACTAGGTTAATTTGGTTAACTAGGCAGATTAGGGTAATTAGGCAAGTTATGTATAATAATTAATATTAATAATAATTCCTTACATTTATATACCGCTTTTCTGGTCACTCAAAGCATTTTACACATAGTGGGGAATCTCCTCATCCACCACCAGTGTGCAGCATCCACCTGGATGATGCGATGGCAGCCATTTTGCACCAGACCGCACACCACACAGCTGATTGGTGGAGAGGAGATAGAGTGATGAAGCCAATTATGATATGGGGATGGTTAGGAGGCCAAAATTTATTTGCTCTGTTAAACATAATTTGGGAAGTATTTAAAAAAGAAAAAAAATTCAAAGCGGGTTTAATAATTCTGATTTCAACTGTATATATATATATATATATATATGAATATACAATTTTGAAAAAGTTTGGGCACCTCTGCTTTGTACCACTTTCAGACTTTTGTTTTGCAGATAAACATCAGACATTCTTAAACATAAACGTTCTTAGGGTGCTTTCACACCTAGACATTTGGTCCAGTACCTGGCGCAATTGCGCGGTTCGTTTGGCATATGTGAACAGGGCAATCGCGCTCGGATCCGCGCCAAAGCAATCACTCCGAGACCGCCTGAATTAGGTGGTCACGGCTCGATTGAAACGAACTCTGGAGCGAATCGATTGTAGTGAGAAAGCGATACGATCCGAGCCCGGCTATATCACAGTGTTTTATGGATATGTACTAGGCACTTAGCTATTTTTGTCCATTTAGAAACTTTGCCGTGTGAAAGCGAACCGCACCAAGAACAAAGAGCAACAATGTAACAATTTTAATCCCTGTTTCGGAACAAATGAATCGATTCACAGATGTGAAAGCACCCTTGGTAAACAACAGGTTTGAATAATGAACTTCTCTGACCTCCCATATGCATCCACGTTCTTCACATTTAGCCTTAGTGGGGCCATCCTCTGGGTGGCAATCAAATCTTTCGCCTTTGGCCTCCCAGCTGATAGTGTATGACTTCCCAAGTTCCAGCTCCAGATTCCTCAGATTCAGCACCTAGAAGACCAATGATTCATGTCACGCAAAAAAAAAAAAAAAGACAGCAGGCCCCAATTATAAAGAGCTGCGTATAAACAGACCTCAATTTGATTATTTCTCAAAAATGCTATCAATTCTAAAAAAAAATAAGATCCAGATGAAATAAATGTGTGCAAACTGTAAACACCACTAATTAATGTAATTAGTATATAAAAAAAGCATCAGTCAATGTTGAAAACGGTTGTTTGAGAATAAGAACTGACAAGAGAACTTTAGTGAGGGCGAAGTTAAAGGCTTGTCTCCCTGTTTGTTTGATTTTATTTAAGTAAAAAATTATTTTTGAAAGCTCAAGAAGTTAATTTTATACAATTGTATTTTTTTTTGTTAACAAAAGTGCAGTAGATGTATAACGACGTCACACTATATATGTACGTATGTATAATAATGCACAGATAGTTCCAGTCAGTATTGATCACAGTTAAAATAAATTCTCTTCATTAGTAGTAACCATAGCAACTCAGTGACAGCTGCCGGAGGCTTAATTCATCTGTGTAACATCGACGTTTGCTTCAAAAGGGAGCTGGTGAAGATCAACCAAGTCGCAAACAGTCTCAAAAATAGCTAACACGTGTTACTATGAGCTATTAGATATGCACCAGTCATTACCACATAAACGCATTAAAGGATTTTGAATGCACTCTGCATTGTCCATGCATATTCATATTTTATTTAGCTTTTATGTAACAAATGTTATTAAAAGCAATTATCCAGCGTCTAAATATCTGTCAAGAGAATTAACTCATCAGCATCATTGTCATGGCTGTTGCTTATATTTCCAAATACCAACAGTACAACAATAGCGAGAGGACATCTGCTCAGACCCTGACGTGATTCACTTTTTTATGGAGCTTAAAATATGCCAAAACAATCTGAACTTCATTCATTCATTCATTTTTTGTTGGCTTAGTCCCTTTATTAATCTGGGGTCGCCACAGCAGAATGAACCGCCAACTTATCCAGCATATGTTTTACGCAGCAGATGCCTTTCCAGCTGCAACCCATCACTGGGAAACATCCATACACACTCATTCACACACATACACTATGGACTATTTAGCTTACCCAATTCACCTATAGCACATGTGTTTGGACTGTGGGGGAAACCGGAGCACCTGGAGGAAAACCACGCGAACTGGGGGAGAACTTGCAAACTCCACACAGAAATGCCAACTGACGCAGCCGAGGCTCGAACCAGCGACCTTCTTGCTGTGAGACGACAGCACTACCTACTGTGCCACCGCGTCACCTAAATTCAGATTATTTTGGCATATTTTAAGCTCCATAGTTGATGACCCATCCTGACTTACTTTCTAGCTTTTTATCTGAATTTCACGATCTGAATTTCTGGTTTTGAATGTTCAATATTACTGAATTTGATGCTCCGAATTTCTTCATCTTGAAATTTTTTAAATCTATAAAAATCTGTTAAAAACTCAAATTAACACAATTTAAATTCAGATCGTTTTGGCATATTTGAAGCTCCATACTTTTCTCACTGAAGCATTTTTTTTCCACGCAAAGTTTATAAACACGAACATTGCTGTGCGTACGTGCCTCCTGAGATCAAGGTGTGTATGCATGCTTTATAAATGAGGCCCAGCAGGTGTTTTCACGTCAGAATCCCAGCAGTGACAAATACCTGTGAGTCTGTGCATTACTGCCTGGATGTGCCATAAATTACAGCGGCTGACATTAATGTGTCACTCGTAGTTTAAGACTAAAGTTTGCACGTCCTCGCGTTGTCATTCCAGGACCTTGAGGTCTGGGAGAAAGCGATGCCCTTCATCATAGCCTAATGCTGGCATGCTTTTGAGAGGCCTGACAAATTCAATCACTGGTCTGTGAGCGTCTCCGGATGCTTAGCTGGAATGACAGGATCTCTCCTGGTACTCTAGGGATTCCTGCTCCGTATTAAACACAAGTCAGGCTCTATTTTGCCGACATGGTTTGCTGGCCCTGCTTGCAATCCAAATTATGTTACGTCGCCGGTGATTTTTTTTACATTTTTCACTTCGTTTAGAGATGCTCTCCGAATGTCAAATTAGCTAATACTTTTCGCAGAACTCTGAAGGACAGCTATTTTCAGATCCCTTTTTATTAATCTGGACTTTTAATGGAAGTATTAGAGTTTCTATCTATTTATCTGCCTGTTAGCTCTCAGTTTTACATTTATTTGCATGTATTTTATTTCCTTTATAAATATAATTGCATAAGAATATTATCATGTATATCATGTATTTTTTTTATCATGTATATTTCCATGTATTGTTTATCGGTGCATTTTAATATAAATACATTCTCCTTTTGTGTAGAATTATAATTAGTGCTGTCAAATGATTTACATGCGTGTGTACTCACATTATATACATATAAATAAATAAATAAATAAATAAATACATACATACATACATGTGTATATATATATATATATATATATATATATATATATATATATATATATATATATATATATATATATATATATATATATATATATATATATATATATATATATATATATACACACACACACACACACACACACACATGTATGTATGTATGTATGTATTTATTTATTTATTTATTTATTTATATATATATATATATTGCATAATTTGTATTAGCTAATTTAGATAATTTAATTTATAATAATATAAATATATAATAAAATCTAAATGTTATAATAATTTAATTTATAGTAATTGTAATAATTTATATCCAAATATATAAATATATGCAGGTATATATTTATATAAATTTATTTATAATGTAAATACAAGCTTTTATTTTGGATGCAATCAATGGGGATTAATCTTTTGACAGCATTAATTATAATACATATTTTTTACAATGCAATAATTGCAAGTCTAATTCAAGATAATATTTACTGTACCATTGTACAGACAAACAATAAATAAATAATCCTATTTCCTATAATCCTATACTAAGGCCCTGACATTTCTGTCAGTTTATTTGCTTTTTAGCTTTCGGTTTGGCCTTAGTTGAATTGTATGTTTTCATACTGCTGCACTATTTATCTTATCATGCTAAATTCAAGCAATCTGCCTCTAAAACAAATACATCACTGAGTCATACATTCAAACTAATGCATTGTCTTTATAATATCTGATTATTCTATGCATCTTTCTTTAATTTGTCATGCAAAAAATCTATTACATCCACCAAAGCTAAGTTCACATGAACTTAAAACTCATGCATTATACATTCGTTTGAAAGGTAGAAAAAATGTGTTTATTTTACAAAAAATAAAAAATAAAACTGCTTTTATTCTAGCCGATATAAAACAAATAAGACTTTCTCTAGAAGAAAAAAATATTTTCAGATATACAGTGAAATTTTCCTTACTCTGTTAAACATCATTTGGGAAATATTTATAAAAAAATGTAAAAAAAATATTATATATAAATAATTATATATATATAAATAATTATATATATATATATATATATATATATATATATATATATATATATATATATATATATATATATATATATATATATATATATATATATATAAATATATATATATATATATATATATATATATATATATATATATATATATATATATATATATATATATATATATATATATATATACTATTTCAGCTGTCCTACTTTAAACTATATACTGTGCTTATTCTTTGTCATTGCATTTCTAAAGCATTTTATGAATTAAAATTTTTAATAAAAATGTTGCACAGTGTCGAATCTTCTTCAGGTAAAATAAGCAAAACTGGACACATATAGTATTATTTTGACTTTAGTGGTGAACAGATGCTTTTACCTGCTTGACAGAGTCGTGTTGAATCTGTGACTGAAGCAGAGAGTTAGTAGTGGTCCCGTCTGATACCAGCACGAAAGATGGAGCAGAGCTAAATCCCAAAAATGTGATGTTCTCAAACTTCAGGTTGTTTGGATCCGAGTATCCATTCTTTGTGACATGCATTGTCAAGGCGCCCTGCAAAGAAAATCAGATATTTTGAAAATGCATATATTACATTTGTAATAGATGCCGTTTTTATGATGTGTCATCAAAAAAATAAATGTGATGTTAGGATGACATACATCAGCCACTGAAAACTGGTAGTGAATGTGAGTTCCAGATGAAACGGTGTCTAAAAGAAAAGAAAAAAGACATATTTAAGCATGAGTAACACAATTTATGTTAGAAACCTCTGTTTAAATAAAATAATTAAGTTTAAAAAGGCCTATTATATTGCTCAACAATAAAGATGAAAAAAATGTTATGCTCACATTTATGTTTTTCTACTTTGCTCACTCAAACCAAGATTATTATAGATGGCTAAAGCAATACAATATCACTTTTGTTACCTGAACAATATGTCTTAAATAAGTATAAACTGAAAAAAAAATAATGTTCATAAACTAAACTACAAAAAAGAATACATTCAAATTATACAAAATTAAAATAATGATAATTATAATAGAATGATAATTTATGGATCATTTTGGTCTAAAAAGTGATAGAAAAAATAGATATTTGAGGATTATTTATTACTTTTACAAATGAAGAATATTAATCTTTTTCAATTCTATTATTAAAACAGTTTACAGTTAATACAGTAAAAATAAAAGTCTATTTTTTTTGCCAGACCAGGACTGTATTATTGAGCACAGATAAATCAGTCTGCTTCTGTCAGCTAATTGCAAGAGAAAAACAAAATCTAAAATCATTTTGTTAATAAAATTATTATTTTTTTGGTATCAAATACAGTAAGAACTAAAGTCTAAATTTGAACTTTAGACCAAACCAGGCTTGCAGAAAAACATCTGCATTATTTAGCCCATATAAGCTAGATTTCTGACAGCAAAGTGCAAGAGAGAAAAAAAACTGAAATCAATTTTGTTAATAAAATTAAGTTTTTTTTTCTGGTATCAAATACAGTAAGAATAAAAGTGTAAATTTTGACTTTAGGCCAAACTTTTCAGGCTTGCAGAATAACATCTGTATAAAGTAAACATTTTAACTTGCATGTGTGTTTGGATATAACTCAGTTTTTTGATCACACTTTGTTATTATTGTTCATTCATTCGTTTGCTGGAAATTAGAACTGAATTTAGAAATAGTTTTGAAACAAATCTTTGCACTTAATAAATGAAATTAATTATGTAGGCTAATGGATGTCTTCATTCATGTCAACACAGTTTCCTTATCCACGAAAGAGAGAAAGTGAAAGTATCCTCTCGCTGCAGATGCAAATGTTTTCTCACTAGTGAAGCTTTTAGTTTTTCCACTTACAAAGTTCGCCATGTAAATAGCAAATGCGCCATGGTGCGACGCAACTGACTCTTAAAGGGAATGGGGGATGAGACTCTGATTGGTTTATGCTCAAAACACACCCATAACTTATTAAGAATATATGCTCAACCCTGTTAGACCATGCGCAGGGCGCAGAGCGGATTTTTTCATCCTTAAAATATTAAAAGTGGATTCTGAAACTCCCTTAATGCTTTTGCGCCCTGTGCTTTGGACTTTGCGCCTAGATCGTTAAAATAGAGTGGTGCACATGGTGCAAACGCATTAAGGGCGGGTCCGAATCCACTTTTGCTATTTTAGAGATGGAAAAACACGCTCTGCGCCCTGGCGCATGGTCTAACAGGGTTGTGCTTATCCTCTTAATGAGTTCTGGATCTTTTGAGCATAACGTGGATTAAACCAATCAGAGTCTCATCTCACATTCCCTTTAATGGCACATTTGTTATTTACATGGCGGACTTCGTAAGTGGAAAAAGCGAGAAATTCTTCACTAGCGAGAAAACAGTTAAACAGAGCATCTGCAGCACGAGGGTAAAGAACGAGCCTCCTCCATTCAGCCTCTTTACTTTCTCTTTACTTTTACTTTTATTCTTTACTCCTTTACTTTGGTGGAGTAAGGAAACAGTGGAAACTCACTCCACTGAAGACATTCATTAGCCTACATATTTATTTTCGCTTGTTACGCGCAAAGATTTGTTTGAAAACTATTTCTAAATTCAGTTCTAATTTTAAGCAAATGAATAAATGAACAATAATAATAAAGTGTGGTCAAAAACTGAATTGTATCCAAACACACATCCTGTTCTTATGCCCCATATGGTGATGCATGCGTCTCCAAAACCCAACAGGTGGACAAATCTAAGCTTGTTTTTAATAAAAACAAATATAAATATGCATATAATAAATAATACTGCTCATAATAATAACATTATAGACCATTTCCAGGGATGTAAACAATAACAATGGTCCTAATGTATTTCCTGTATTACATTTTGAATTTACATAGCTTCCAACTACCCAAAAAGCTCCACACATTGATAAATAATGTTATGGCAGCCATTTTAGCATTAAGATATGATTAAATTGTCTCTTGTTACATTTCTCAAATAGTTTGGTAACAAGCAGGAAGTGCTCATGGGCCAGTGACATGGCCACATTGAAATAGTCTATACAAATTGTTGTGAACAAACCGAAAAAGCCCCCGAGATGAGGCATAGAGGCAGTGATTTTTATATTTATGTACAAATAGGACTTTTTAGTATTTTTCTTTTAATCCTTTATTTTTTTTTTCATATGTAACATATTTGTGTATTGCTGTACATCCTGTGTATAATAAGCAATGTGTAATTGTTTGAACCCACTAGGCACATAACTAACGCGCTCTGCGCTGACTTTAGACCAGCTTTTAGTGTTGATCAATGGCGCAGTCTATTTCAGTTCTTCAAACTAGCAATGCACCAACAATGCGCATTAACACACCTCTATTTCAGACCATCACACCCAATGAGTCCACAAAGTGGCGCAGATGGATTTGCTATTTAAACAACGTGGCGAAAAACGTGAAAAATAAGAGTTGCGCTGGTCTGAAAATAGCAAGATATCGAGCCAAACACGTCTTGCGTTATTGTGCTGGGTGTATGATAGGGCTCTAAGTCTTTTTTTTTTGGTAGCTAATACAGAAATAAAAGTCAAAATTTTTATTTTAAAACAAAACCTGGCGTGCAGAAACAACATCTGTATTAGTTAGATTCAGGGGTGCCGCTAGGCGGAAAAAGTGAGGACGATTCTAAGGGCCGTTTTGGGGCCCCCAGATAAACTATTAGGGATCCACCAGAAAGCTGAAATGCCACCAGGAAAAAATGAAATCCCTTTTATTAATGATATTAAGTATTTTTTTTTCTTCTGGTATCAAATACACAAATTTTGACTTTAGGCCAAACTAGGCTTGCAGCAAAACGGCTGTATTATTTAGTTTTATATTTAATTTTTTCAATTTCAATTTCATTTTCATTTATTTCATTTTTAATTATTTCATTTTTTATTTCATTTTTATTTATTTCATTAAAATGTTTTTATTTAATTCATTTTTTTTTCCATTTATTTAATTTTCAATTATTTCACTTTTATGTTTTTATTTTCATTTATTTTTCATTTTACTTTAAATAATTTTTTCAATTTCATTTTTATTTCATTTTACATTTTTTTTCTAAGGGCCGTTTTGGGGCCCCCAGATAAACTATTAGGGATCCACCAGAAAGCTGAAATGCCACCAGGAAAAAATGAAATCCCTTTTATTAATGATATTAAGTATTTTTTTTTCTTCTGGTATCAAATACACAAATTTTGACTTTAGGCCAAACTAGGCTTGCAGCAAAACGGCTGTATTATTTAGTTTTATATTTAATTTTTTCAATTTCAATTTCATTTTCATTTATTTCATTTTTAATTATTTCATTTTTTATTTCATTTTTATTTATTTCATTAAAATGTTTTTATTTAATTCATTTTTTTTTCCATTTATTTAATTTTCAATTATTTCACTTTTATGTTTTTATTTTCATTTATTTTTCATTTTACTTTAAATAATTTTTTCAATTTCATTTTTATTTCATTTTACATTTTTTTTCTAAGGGCCGTTTTGGGGCCCCCAGATAAACTATTAGGGATCCACCAGAAAGCTGAAATGCCACCAGGAAAAAATGAAATCCCTTTTATTAATGATATTAAGTTTTTTTTTTCTTCTGGTATCGAATACACAAATTTTGACTTTAGGCCAAACTAGGCTTGCAGCAAAACGGCTGTATTATTTAGTTTTATATTTAATTTTTTTCAATTTCAATTTTATTTTCATTTATTTCATTTTTAATTATTCCATTTTTTATTTCATTTTTATTTATTTCATTTAAAAATTTTTATTTAATTCATTTTTTTTCCATTTATTTAATTTTCAATTATTTCACTTTTATGTTTTTATTTTCATTTATTTTTCATTTTACTTTAAATAATTTTTTCAATTTCATTTTTATTTCATTTTACATTTTTTTTCTAAGGGCCGTTTTGGGGCCCCCAGATAAACTATTAGGGATCCACCAGAAAGCTGAAATGCCACCAGGAAAAAATGAAATCCCTTTTATTAATGATATTAAGTTTTTTTTTTTCTTCTGGTATCGAATACACAAATTTTGACTTTAGGCCAAACTAGGCTTGCAGCAAAACAGCTGTATTATTGAGCTCGTACAGTATAAGCTAGATTTCTGAATAGATTTCAAAATGCAAGAGAAAAGAAACTGAAATCACTTTTGTTGATAAAATGAACTTTTTCTCCTGGTAGATAATACAGAAAAGCGTTTAGGCCAAACCAGGCTTGCAGAAAAATATTAGCTACATTTCTGACAATAAAATTGAACGAGAAATCTTTTAATTAATAGCAGCTCTCTCAAAAATACCTCGAGAGTCTCCGTCATCCCAAAATAGCTCTCCTGACGCAGACTTGTTGTCATCCAGAGCGATGATCAGTCCCATGGGACGACGCCGACTGAGGGAACACACAACTTTCATCATACAAACGTACAACTTTTTTTCTTTTTTAACAGCAGAAACTGAAGAGCAGATAGAAAACGGGTGCTTTGAAGTTCAGATGGGACTCTTGTTTGCGAATATCTTGTCACCTCACAGCAAAGCCAGATGAATTTTAAAGAACTTGTACTTCACCTTGTATTTATGATGCATTCGTGTATCGCCCCTGCTTTGAACGCAAGTGCACCCAAAAGAGAGATACAGTAAACGTGGAAGCGATGAAGGCGTAATGTATTCAAAAGGAAATAAAAGCAATAAAGAATAAATAGCTATTGAGCGCAGGAGGAAATTCAAACCATTTTCCTCTAATGCTAAATGGAAACTCAGGCCTCATGCAGATCAACAGGAATGAGATGAAGGTAAAATCAGAACTACCTCTGAGAGGGAAAATAAATAAAAGATAAACATTCAAAGCACAGACGCAAGAAAAAAATCAAATAAAGTAAATGCATAAATATCTGTACTTCTTATTTAAACTCTCTCGGTAACATTAATCATGATATGAAGGATAATAATGGCAATAAATGATCTTTATATTTATTTTTCAATGCAATTCAAAGAACAGCATGGTATTTTCATGGTATATGAGATTTTTATACCTTTTTTCATTTTGATTTTTTTTTTTCAATTTAATTTTCATTTCATTTTTGTTTTTATTTTCATTTATTTATTTTTATTTTATTTTGTTTTACATTTTTTTCAATTTCATTTTTTTTTTCAATTTAATTTTTCATTTATTTCATTTTTAATTATTTAATTTTTATTTAATTTTTATTTATTTAATTTTTATTTATTTCATTTTTTTCTTTTTCATTTATTTCATTTTGATTTTTTATTTAATTCATTTTTTAAATTCATTTTCATTTTTATTTCTTTTCATTTATTTCATTTTCATTTATTTCCCTTTTATGTTTTTATTTTCATTTATTTTTTATTTTACTTTAAATTATTTTTTCAATAATTTTTTTTTATTTTTATTTTTTTTTAATTTTTTTATTTTCATTTATTTCATTTTTATTTTTATTTTTATTAATTTATTTTTTATTTTATTATATTTTTTCAATTTCATTTTTTATTTCATATTCATTCATTTATCATTTTTTTCCTTTTCATTTATTTTATTTTTTATATTCATTTATTACATTTTCTTTAACACATTTTCCTTTATTTTATTTTTCATTTTATTTCATTTTCATCACCATTTTTTCATTTCATGGTATAAAAGCATAATACAATATCCAAAAATACAGTCTTTTTTTATTTAAGAGGGTCGAGCTAACAGACTACCTAAAAGAGGATTGGCTGCAGATGTTAGAGTTTACTGTGAGTGCATAATTTAATATGAGTTGCTGTATTATTTATATTCTTATTTATATTCTTATTATTATTATATTATATATTATATCATATATTATATATGTTTTCTTGAAATACCTGTATGTGGTTGTGACGTCTGGTCTTTGTACAGGTAGAATGGCTCCTCCTCTCAGATGTAAACCAAGCTTATCATCAGGTAGGTACATGGAAACTGTCTCGTTGCGTTCTGTAATCTTTGTTTCCTATAAAGAAAAAAATGTAAATTAATACATTTTACAGGAACGATACAGGAATCATTTTTACCAACAGTGATCAGATTGTATAATCAAAGTCATAGTAGATGAATTATGCAGAATTGTAATTGCTTTGATTCTGTAGATATGGACTAGTGTCTTCTTGTTGCTTAAAACTAAGGGGTGCAGTATATGTATATATATATATATATATATATATATATATATATATATATATATATATATATATATATATATATATATATATATACACCCCCCCCCCCAAGAAGATTTTTTTTTCAACACATTTCTAAACATAATAGTTTTAATAACTCATTTCTAATAACTGATTTATTTATTTCGATGACAGTAAATAATATTTTACTAGATTTTTTCAAGAATATCTATTTGTCTGATAATATTTTTTTTTCTTCTGGAAAAAGTCCTATTTTATTTATTTTGGCTAGAACAAAAGCAGTTTTTAATTTTTTAAAAACAATTTTAAGGTCAAAATTATTAGCCACTTTAAGCAATATTTTTTTCGACAGTCTACAGAACAAACCCTCGTTTTACAATAACTTGCCTAATTACCCTAACCTGGCTAGTTAACCTAATTAACCTAGTTAAGCCTTTAAATGTCACTTTAAGCTGAATAGAAGTGTCTGGAAAAATATTAAGTAAAATATTATTTACTGTCATCATGGCAGATTAAATAAATCAGTTATTATATATATATATATATATATATATATATATATATATATATATATATATATATATATATATATATATGTATATGTATAAATTATTATTATTATTATTGTTTTTTAATTTATTGTATAGTGAGCTCTGCTGTAACATGCGAATTACCCTTTGGGGTTAATAAAGTCTCCTCTCCTACTTACTAAAATAATTCTTTAATTTTTATTAATTTATTCTGTTAGACTTAATTCTAGTCATTTTAGTTTGACTGGAATAAAAGCAGTTTTAAGATTTTTAAAACTATTTTTGGGGTCAATATTATTAGCCCCCTAAATATTTTTTTTTCCGTTTGGCTACAAAACCAACCACAGTTATCCAATGACTTGCCTAATTACCCTATCTTGCCTAATTAACCTAGTCAAGTCTTCAAATGTCACTTTAAGATGAATACTAGTATCTTGAAAAATATCTATTAAATATTATATGCAGGCATCATGGCAAAGATACTAGTATTCAGCTTAAAGTGCAATTTAAAGGCCTAACTAGGTTAATTTGGCAGGTGAGGGTAATTAGGCAAGTCATTGTATAGCAGTGGTTTGTTCTGTAGGCAATCGAAAAACATATTGCTTAAGCGGGCTAATAATATTGACCTTAAAATGATTTATTTATTGATTTTTTAAATTAAAAACTGCTTTTATTCCAGCCGAAATAAAACAAATAAGACTTTCTCCAGAAGAAAAAAAACATTATAGGAGATACTGTGAAAAAATCCTTCTTCCAAAAAATATCACTTAAGAAATACTTGAAAAAGAATACATAATTAACAGGAGGGCTAATAATTCTGCCCTCTTCTGTAAATTCCCCCTGAGACATTGGTAATAACTCAACATAAACTGAGTTTCCCAGCATGTTTTTCATTGTTAATTCGCCTCACACATCCCTATCTCCAGCACGGGACCCCTCAGCCCTGTCTCAGACTGTTCACTGGGTCAATGCCGAGATGCTCAGACAGACACTGAGTCTCCGCTCCATCCATAAGTCATTTCAGATCCAATCAGGTCCTGTGTGTCGCTCCTCTCCATCAAACTCTCTCTCAGTCTACCAGGGTCACTCAAGACCTGCTTTTGCCAATCACGGCTTCAGTAATCGAGCTGTTCTGAGACGCACAACACGCGGCCGCAGGAGACCCATGCTATCAGGGATCTGATCGCCCGCTGGTTAATCTGACTCTTTTAGAGACTAACCAGACTCCAGAGAGGCTTCAAATGAAAAGCTCTGCCTGAGCGGAACCAGGCGGACATCTCAGACACTGATGTCGAAGGAATATTTATTATCAGAGAGAAAAATCAAGAAGTGATTTGCTACAAATGATGTACAAATATTTGCTGATCATATGTGTTTAATTAAAGTATTAAGGAATATACTGAGGTCTGAGGAATGTTTTTATTTAAAGTATAAGTTATTTGCAGGCGGCGCGGTGGCTCAGTGGTTAGCACTGTCGCCTCACAGCAAGAAGGTCACTGGTTTGAGTCTCGGCTGGGCCATTTAGCGTTTCTGTGTGGAGTTTGCATGTTCTCCCCATGATTGTGTGGGTTTCCTCCAGGTGCTCCGGTTTCCCCCACAGTCTAAACACACGCGCTATAGGTGAATTAGGTAAACTAATATTGCACATAGTGTATGTGTGTATGAATATGAGAGTGTATGGGTGTTTCCCAGCACTGGGTTGCGGCTGGAAGGGCATCGGGGATGGAAGGAGGGGGATCGGTAAAATGAGGTGCCGGATCAGATTTCAGAGGTGCCAGATCCGGCGTGTTCCAGCACAAATTAAGCCCTGACTATACTATACTATACTATACTATACTATACTATACTATACTATACTATACTATACTATACTATACTATACTATACTATACTATACTATACTATATGGTACTATATGATACTATACGATATTATACGATACAATACTAAACTATACTATACTATTTTATACTATACTATACTCAGTGCGTAATTTGTGAATTGCAAGGTCCCGGAACAGATTGGGGTAACAAATCCGGCATGTTACCCGAGGATGGAGAGGTGTTGTGCACGAATGTAGAGGGCTAGGGGGGTTGGGGTTGGGGGGGTTTGGTACGGTGGATGGCGGAGGGGTGTTGTGGACAAAAGTGAACGGGGCGGGGGTGTCGCGGACAAAAATGAAGAGGGTTGAAGAGTCGCGGAAGAAAGTGAACAGCGGACGAAGGAGGAGGGCTGTTGAGGAGGGGGAATCGATAAAATGAGTTGCCCAAATTCTGGCACAAATTAAGCCCTGACTATACTATACTATACTATACTATACTATACTATACTATACTATACTATACTATACTATACTATACTATACTATACTATACTATACTATACTATACTATACGATATGACACTACATTATACTATACAATACAATACTACATTAAGCTATACGATACGATACTTAACTATACTATGCTATACTATACGATATGACACTACACTATACTATACGACATGACACTACACTATACTATACGATACAATACTACATTAAGCTATACAATACATACTTAACTATACTATGCTATACTATACGATATGACACTACACTATACTATATGATATGACACTACACTATACTATACGATATGACACTACACTATACTATACGATACGATACAATATTACATTAAGCTATACGATACGATACTTAACTATACTATGCTATACTATACGATATGACACTACACTATACTATACGACATGACACTACACTATACTATACGATACAATACTACATTAAGCTATACAATACATACTTAACTATACTATGCTATACTATACAATATGACACTACACTATACTATATGATATGACACTACACTATACTATACGATATGACACTACACTATACTATATGATATGACACTACACTATACTATACGATATGACACTACACTATACTATACGATACGATACAATATTACATTAAGCTATACGATACGATACTTAACTATACTATGCTATACTATACTATATGACACTACATTAAGCTATACGATATGATACTTAACTATACTATGCTATACTATACTATATGATACTATACGATACTAAATTATACTACACGATACTAAACTATATTATGCTATACCATACAATACTATACTACATTATACTATATAATACTACACGATACTATACTATACTACACAGTACTAAACTTTACTATACATTACTATAATATATACTATATGATATGATATGATACGATACGATACCATACCATACTATATTTAGACTATACTATACTATGCTATACTATACTATACTCTACTATACCATACTATATAATACTACACGATACTATATTACACAGTACTAAACTTTACTATAATATATACTATACGATATGATACGATACCATACCATACTATATTTAGACTTTATTATACTATACTATACTACACTATACTATACTATACTATACTATACTATACTATACCATACCATACCATACTATACTATACCATACCATATCATGCGGTCCTATACCTAAATCTGTGTCAATTAAAAAAATATTTGAATGATTTGGCATTTCTGAAGGGAAATCCTGGAGGATCTGTCTATAATCTTTAGCCTGCTGATCAAATTGATTTATTATTTGATTATAAAATGAGATATCTGATGAAGCATTAAGATGCAGACAAAATCCAGTCCCTCAAAGTACTTACATATTTAAGCTATGATTAATTTATATTCTAAATATTTTATTATTTAAAGGGATAGTTCACCCAAAATGTAAAATTTTGTCACTATTCTCAGTGCTGGAAAAAATATATTACAACCTAATATCACTTTAGAAAAAACTAAAAGTAACTAAATGTGTTAATTAGTTACTTTTTAAGGAAAGTAATGTGAAAGTATGTGTTATGCTATTTTTCTTTCTTTTTTAAAGAGAAAAGTAATATATTATTAACCAACAATCTGTTTCACTTTCCTTCTTTCCTTCACAAAAGAAGATATTTCAAAGAAAGCTTTGTTGGAAAACTGTTACCATTGACTTCCATAGTATTTGTTTTTCCTATTATGTATGTCAATGGTTACCAGTTTTCAGCATTCTTCAAAATATCTTCTTTCGAGTTTGACATAATAAAAAAAAAAAAAAAACTCATAAAGGCTTGAGCCAGAGTAAACAATGAGTAAATCTTCATTTTTGGGTGAACTATCCATTTAAGTATCGAGTATTTTAAACACGCTTAACCATCTCTAGTTATTATTGTTTTTGTGGTGCGAGAAGTTCTTACGTTTTCATAGTCATACCAGATGGCGTCTGGAATATAGGCCTCCACATATTGAACACCCTAAAACAATAAAAAAGAGAAGAGAAAAAACAAGGGTATCAGCACATGTGCATGTCGAACATGATGACAGACATTATTTTGATGGTTTAATAATGAGCATTATTCATTAAACTAATAGGCAGACCATCACGGCCGGTGATTTCTGGGAGAGAAATGCTCCTGTCATGGCGTTTCAAGAATGAGAGAAAAATGAGCGAGATATTGGAGAGTAAGAAGCTGACAGAAAGAGAAGCAGGAAACGAAGCAAAAGAAAAGATGATTCATTACTGTGCCGGAGGGAAAAGTCACTGTACACTTCAGATGGTGGCACTCACATCTGATATTCATATCAAGCTGAAAGAAATCTGAGAAGCACTCATGACTGACTTTACCATAGCAATATCATTTTTTTTAAATAGAAAGTTATGATTCTAAAATTAGTGGAAGGTCCATAGATCATTTTTTTTCCTTTTAACTATCTTAATTTAGGAGCAAACAATGAATAATAAATAAATGATGCTTCGAGCACACCGGCTCTTTATCAGACAATATTGATCACAGCATGTTGCTCTTTTATACACCTCTTGATCACATGATCTCACAGCAAAAGAAAAATAAACATTAATAAATGAAATAACTTACATATTCATAAATAAAATACTGAAAAACAACACAACAAATCCTATACTAAACCAGGGGTTCTCAATCTCAGGCTGCGTCCGAAACCGCATACTTCCATACTATACAGTACGCTAAAATCAGTATGCGAGCCGAGTAGTATGTCCGAATTCATAGAATTCGAAAATCAGTATGCGAGAAGTACCCGGATGACTTACTACTTCCGGCGAGATTCTGAAGTGCGCATCCCATGCACGCTGCGCTATCCCATGATGCCCCGCGAGAGAATTCATGAATGGAAGTGAAGCGACACAACTGACGCAGGTAGGTTACGTGACCATGACAAAATGGCGGATGTAGTACGTCCGAATTCCATTCATACTTCTTACATTCATACTGTATAGAACGTTCGTTTCTACTGGCCGAGTAGTACGTTTAAATTCAAATGCAGTACCTACTGAGTAGTAGGCGGTTTCGGGCGCAGCCTCAGTCCTGGAGGTCCGGTGTCCTGCTGATTTTAGCTCCAACCCCAATTAGACACACCTGGGCTAGCTAATCAAGATCTTACTAGGGCTCTTTCTCAAATTGCATTCTCAATTGATGTTGCGTTCTCGTGTAATGTCATCATCAACCGTCAACGTTCAGTTCCAAAACTCAAGACCGCAAGATTAGAGGACGTGTGAAAGTTCTCGATACCAAGAACACATCCGGGGATGCACCAAAGCAGTCCCAGAAGTCATTGCGACTTAATAAAAGGAGGTAGGAAGCGCAGCATTTTACATAGATTTATAACTAAAGTTCAGAGATATAACTTATTTATCTCAGGAGTTTCCCCGAATGAGACAGTGAAAGTAAACATACCATGGAAATCCTAATAAAGGCATATTCACATTAAGAGTGTTTATTTGCTGAAATTCGTATTAAAAATCTGTTTTATTTGTATTGTGTAAAGCAGGGCTATTCAATTAGTTTGTCATGGGGGCCAGTTTAGGAAAAGCATCCCAATTGAGGGGCCGGAGAGATGACTTGCAATATTAGTGATGACACAACAGCAATATACATATACATGCTGTATTTTTGCTCCTTAAGACACCCACGTTGGCTCTTCTACATTAAAACGTTAATATGTTGTATTTTGAAACTACATAACATCACAGCATTGTACAATAGGCTTTTTTAACAAACATATTCAAATGTTGTATTTCGAAGCACAACAAAAGCAGTGCATTGCTTAATTAGGTTTGTTCTTCTTTTCGTTTTAAAACGCATACGTTTTGCTACGGTTACGCCATCCGTCCACACTACGGCGGAGTTTTCGAGCCCCAAAAACGGAGCGTTTTGAAAACGCTGGAGAGGTCGTTTTCATTCTAAAACTGCTCTGTCTCAGTGTGGATGGGGGAAAACGGAGACATCTGAAAACGGAGGCGTGGCTGCTGAGATTCGCTACCTGATTGAGGCTTTTGGGTCATTGCGTATCTTTCCCCTTATTCGTCAAGCCCCTATCACATGACTATAACCCTACAGGAAGACGGCAGACCAGCCGGTACTGTAAACAACAACATGGACACAGAAATGGGAGCGTTGTTTGCACTATTGTCCGTTTTAGGGGCCATTGTGCAGTTAAACTCTACCTTTTTTACTACAGCAGCTGCATATATTCGCAAGAGGCAAGCTATTGTTCGAGCACTCGCTAATCGCTCGCGTTCATCCTTCAACCAGCGTTTGTTGACTAACAATAACCAAATGCCGAGCGAGACACATGCTTCCTGTTTATACTTGAACGCGCATGCCCAGAGTGCGCGAATTGTCACGTGATATACGTTTTTGGTGGAGTAGTGTGGACAGAGATATGTTTAGAAACGCTAGTATGGACGCGGATCATTTTTGATCTAAAACGCAGTTCCAAAACAAAAACGCATTAGTGTAAACGGGGCCTTAGACACATTCATATGTTATGTTTTAAACTGCGTAACCATTAGGCATGCAATGATTATAGATTTTGGTTGTGCGATTATAGTCTGAAGAATAATCATGGTTTCACGGTTATCACCATTATTATGCATTTATTAAGTTCAAAACACTACTAGTTTAGAAAATCTATATTTTAAAGTGTTGTTTATTGCTGCTCTTCTTGCTGTGAGGCGAACGTGCTACCCACTGCGCCCCCGTGCAGCCAATAATAATAATAATAATAATAATAATAATAATAATAATAATAATAATGTTATTATTATTATTATTATTATTATTATTATTATTATTATTATTATTATTACTATTATTATTATTATTATTGTTATTATTATTATTATGTTGTGATATTATTATTATTATTATTATTATTATTATTATTATGTGATTTTATTATTATTACTATTATTATTATTATTATTATTTTTATTATCAACATCATGCACATTGTATATTATCATATAATGCTGAAAATTATTTAGATTTTTATTTTCTAGAATTATTTGATGAAAAGTAAGCTCCTTTATTTTATATATAAATATTTATTAACAAAGAATCAGTCACTTTTGGGTAACTAAATGCATCTCAATAATAATAATAATAATAATAATAATATAATAATAATAATAAATTTATTATTGTTGTTGTTATTATTATTATTATTATTATTATTATTAACAACATCATGAACATTGTATATTATAAATGCTGACAATTATTTAGATAATTATTTTCTAGGGTTATTTGATGAATAGAAAAGCAAATTTATTTTATATTTAATATTTTTAAGTCTTATCTATCACTAAATGCATAATAATAATAATAATAATAATAATAATAATAATAATAATAATTATTATTATTATTATTATTATTATTATTATTATTATTATTATTATTATGTCCCTAAATATGTCCCTAAATTTTCAATCAAATTGTATAGATGCAAATGCAGACATACATATTTCCGAGATTTAAAGTATGCCAAACTTCCATAATAATTTGAATCATTTTAATCTCTTTATATTTTTCAATAGTAATATTTCAATAGTTTTTTAGTGCCAAGAAAACTTTTTAAAAATATTTTTTGTGAAGTTCTGACAGTGTCGACTTCTCCATTTTTTTTAGCTCATTAACATACTTGAATATTATCAAGAACATTTGAGCGCATTAACAAAAAAAAAATGTCTAAGATGACAAAAATCTGAAGGTGGGACTCGATTTCCCATGTCAAAACCCATGTTGGGAAGATCAAAGTTCAACTGATCTGCAAGTCAAATGTCGGATTTCATTAAATTAAGAGATGAAAAACAACAGCCAATTCATATTCCCTGCAACTTGTTATATCACCTTACAACTTTTCTTTCTTTTTTTTTTCCTACTACGCAGTCCAGTAATTATCATAATCTTTCATGCATATGGATTTTGCGGCTGATTGAAGTGTTTACATCTCATGCGCTTTCCAAAGATTTGCATAACCCCAACGCACAAGCATGTCTCTTGACGTTTACGCATCAAACTTTCTCAAAAACGGAAGCTCTTTGAACATGAAGAGTGTGTTTCAGTCACATTCTTGATAAAACGCACGAAGCCACATTAGACAGCTCGAACAATTCATCACCCATTTTCACATGGCCGCGATCTATATTCAGTTCTAATTTCTTCATAATGAGGTCGACGATCTCATTAGAAAGAGAGAAAAGGAGGCGATGGAAATGAAAAGAGTGAGAAAAAGTCACATCTTCAACGCATCTGTCCCATAGGAGGTCATACAGGCCCACAAGAAGACACGCAGCTCAATGTGTGAGTGTGTGTGTGTTTAACAAATGTCGACACAAGGATAGCAAAACATGACATTTCTGACATTGTATTGACAACCCAAAAGTCTCTAATGAAAAAAAACAACTAATGATTAAAAATACTATGGGCTCTATTTTAACGATCTAGGCAGCCTGATCTCAAGAGGAAACGTATATTTTACTTTTTGTCAGTTTAGTGGCTAATTCGTAGGAATTCATAGGAGTTCAGTCGTACGAAAATGTAGGATTTTAAAAAGAAGGCGTGGCACCCAACCCCACCCCTAACCCCAACCGTCATTGGGTGATGAGCAAATCGTACTAATTTGTACGAATTAGATCGTACGAATTTATACGAATTAGCCACTAAATCAAAAAGTTAAATTGCGTTGGATCTAGGCGCAAAGTCTAAAGCGTATGGCGCAAAAGCATTAAGGGCATGTCCGAATCCACTTTTGCTATTTTAAGGACGGAAAAATACCATCTGCGCCCAGGCGCATGGTCTAACAGGGTTGTGCTTATTCTCTTAATGAGTTCTGGGTGTGTTTTGAGCATAAAATAAACCAATCAGAGTCTCATCTCCCATTCCCTTTAATGGCATATTTGCTATTTACATGGCAAACTTTGTAAGTGGAAAAACTAACTAGCGAGAAAACAGTTAAACAGACCATTTGCAGCGCGAGGATAAAGAACGAGCCTCCTCCATTCAGCCTCTTTCTTTTTACTTTACTTTTACTCTTTACTCCTTTACTTTCATGGATAAGGAAAGAGTGTTGTACACACTCCACTGAAGACATTTATTAGCCTACATATTTAATTTAGTTTGTTAAGCGGAAAGATTTGTTTCAAAACTATTTCTAAATTCAGTTCTAACTCCCTGCAAATAAATAAATGATCAATAATAATGAAGTGTGGTCAAAAAACTGAGTTATATCCAAACACACATCCTATTCTTATGCCCCATATGGTGATGCAGACGTCTCCAAAACACCAACTGGTGGACAAATCTAAACTTGTTTTTATTAAAACAAATATAAATATGCATATAATAAATAATACTGCTGATAATAATAACATTATACAAATGCAAGCTGTCATAGATAAACTGAAATAGCCCCCCGATATGAGGCATGCAGGCAGTGGTTTTTACATTTATGCAGAAAATAATAATTTTGTAACATTTTAATCCTTTAATAGTTTTCATATGTAAAGATATTTGTGTATTGCTGTACATCCTGTGTATATTAAGCAATGTGTAAGCATTTAAACCGTATAGGCACATAACTAACGCGCTCTGCTCTAGACTTTAGAGCGGCTTTTAGTTGGTCAATGGCGCAGTCTATTTCAGTTCCTCAAAATAGCAACACCAACAATACACCTTAACACACCTCCTTTTTAGACCAGCACACCCATGAGTCCACAAAGTGGCGTAAATTGATTTGCTATTTAAACTCTGTGGTGCAAAACATAAAAATTAGCATTGCGGTGGTCTGAAAATAGCAACAAATCACACCAAACATGTCTTGCACCTCATTGCGCTGGGTCTATGGTAGGGCCCTATATGACACGTAAACAGTGAGGGTTAGGTTCAGCTGTTTATTTACATTTAATAGATTATTGTTGCACTAAAAAAAAGATTTTGCTTGCATGTTCAAACTACTTTTTTAAAATGAGCTGAAATAAAACAATTTCGGATTTTTAAGGGAAACTTAATTGTTTTATGTTAAATCCATTTAAATTTGATTGATTTAATCAAATGGGGCATCACGTCATAAGCTGGCGGTTCATTCCGCTGTGGCGACCTCTGATTAATAAAGGGACTAAGCCAAAAAGAAAATGAATGAATGAATGAACTTAATCGATTTGTGTTGGGATAACATGAAAGCACACTGTAAAGAATACAGGGTTCCACACAATTACGTCATGTTGTCCTAACACAAATCGATTAGGTTAACTCAATCATTTTCACAAATTTAGGTGGATTGAACATAAACCAATTAAGTTGTCATATGAAACCCTTAATAATTTCTACTATGTCTACTCATTTTAAATAAGTAGTTTAAACAAGCAGCAATTTTATTTTTTGAGTGAACTGTGTGGAGCCCTGCATTTTTTTTTACAGCGTATGGTATTATAAGACAATAGAAAACAATAGAAAACAATAGAGCAATATGTTTAAAGATCTGTTAATTATAACAATTTTCCATTTATTTATGAACATTAATTTATGTACATAATATGCATTATTTAGTATATTATGGTTCAAACTACTAAACATGTCAACATAATTCACTGTAGAGTAAAATTTTAACAAGTCGAAAGTGTAAATAAATGGAAAAAAACCCAAAATAGAATTTATTTTATTTAATAGAATAGAATATATATATATATTTTTTGTAAGGTAATTCATTTTTGTACTTTTCTAATTTTGTAAAAATTGACTTTCTTTTTTTTTCACAAAGTTGGTTGTGTGTGTGTGTGTGTGTGTGTGGGGGGACTTACAGGATCCAGTACAGGTGTGATGAGGAGATGTGCTCCCCACATGAACTGCTTGTGTATAGCCCATGTTTGACTGTCAGAATAGAACCTGCAGGACAGCAACCAATTCTTATTAGGCACGTAATGACGTTCTCTGATAGATACAGCATTCTAAACTTGCTGGAAAAAGAAAAATGAAATAAACACAATCATTTTACATTATTGATACATTTTTAGGGAAAAATAAAAAATATGTTAAAAGTCTTATGCTGGAAACACACCAAATTTAAATTGAAGTATTCACGCAAATAAATTACAACCACAGTCAAAGCAAACATGCAAAAAGAGACAAATTTCTAATTAAATTGCCTAAATCACGTTTTCCGTGCAAGTTTTAAAAAATTGCAGCTGGTGTGAAGCAAGCATTACTATAGGCCCAAAATGTGAATAACAATAACTCAAGGTATTTGTTTGCACAAAACTATTTACCAGCAATTCATAATGATTTTTACACTTATAATACAGTGATACCCTGAATGCCAAACCAGAACATTAAATTAGACAACAGACTATTTCAACTTGCAATGTTTTTCAGTAGATTTCAGTAAGTCAAGTAGATATTACATTATTTAAGTAGATATTACATTATTTAAAATTGCGAATATACAGTTGAAGTCAGAATTATTAGCCCCCTTTTGATTTGTTTTCTTTTTTAATCATTTCCCAAATTATATGTAACAGAGCAAGGAAATTTTCACAGTATGTCTGATAATATTTGTTATTCTGGAGAAAGTCTTATTTGTTTTATTTCGGCTAGAATAGAAGCAGTTTTAATTTTTTTAACACCATTTTAAGGACAAAATTATTAGCCCCTTTAAGCTATATTTTTTCGATTGTCTACAGAACAAACCATCATTATACAATAACTTGCCTAATTACTCTAACCTGCCTAGTTAACCTAATTAACCTAGTTAAGCCTTTAAATGTCACTTCAAGCTGTATAGAAGTGTCTTGAAAAATATCTAGTCAAATATTATTATCTAGTATAATATAAAACTATTATGTTTTGAAATGTGCTGAAAAAAAATCTCTCCGTTAAACAGAAATTGGGAAAAAAACACACACATTTACATATACATATTTCGGTTCGGGGGAACTCAACTGTCCTGCGGGGAAGTTTGCTGCTGGATATATGATGGACGGGTGGGAGAAGTGGCACGCCGTGTACCTGGCTGCTCTGTCTCTGGAGGATATTGAGGATATTGAAGATATCTTTTTTTTTTTGGAACTTTGATAACAGGGTTTCTGCTGATGGGCTTAGGTGGGGCCCTGGGGTATCTACGATTGGTAAAATCGGTCAGTGCGGCTCAAAACCCCACCAAGCTGGCTGGCTGGATTGAAACGGTGGTGAGCAGAGTTGCTGGTTCTCAGACCAGATTTGGTCAGACCTGGAGACCAGTGACAGACATTAGATATCTGCAAAATTGGCAGATATTGATCCAAATTGAAAAAAATGTTCTTCTCTTTCGGCTTCCCTGTGACTCTCCTGCCAGACGGCCTCAGCTAGAGACAAACAATTTCCCCGGAGAGCAAGATAAGGGGACGCTCGAAATTCTAACCGCCACATCCCACGCCTTTATGTGCTTTCACCCAGCAGTGTGCGTACGTGGGTCTTTGACCAGCGCCCCCTGGCTGCATCACCAGATGGCTGCCGCCTTTATCGGACTATATCCCCATCCCCTGTTGCGATGTTATGTCTATGTGTTTATGTGCTTGTGCTGGGTTTTTTTCCCCCTGATCTCAAACTGCCCTACTTCAACAACAGTCTGAGAGGGGCTTTTTTTCCCGCCTCCCTATTGCCTAATGTATCTTATTTCCTCTTTCTAAAAGTTACCTCTTGTTTGACCGGTCTTCCCCTGAAATGTGTGATGTTTGTGTATGGTCGAGGGGGTCAAATTTCACTGCATGTAAAAGTGTATGTGACAAATAAAGGCTTTTTAATCAATCAATCAATCAATCAATCAATCAATCAATCAATCAATCAATCAATCAATCAATCAATCAATAAAATATATATATAAACATATAGTAACTATATAGTATAAAATAATATATAGTAAATACATTTATTATTATGATCCTCTTTTCTGTTACATTGTGTATACAATGCTTAGCATATATGTGTACAACCCTTAGAAATCTATATTTTAAATAAATATTTTCTATTAAGCTGCTATACAGCATTATATTTAATAAATCTGTTTTGTTCAAAGTCACCAACATATATGACCTATATTCACTGAGAAACAGATAAAAATATTCATTTTTAAAATAGGGTGTACTCGTTTTTGCCGAGCACTGTATGTGAGAGATAAAGAAATGCATAAAAGTTCAAAACAGTGTCTGAAACTGCTGTTTGCACATGCTTCTGAACTCACTCATGCATCAGGGGACGAACTACAGTCTCTCCATTAACATGGGCCTTGTAGAACAGTGTGTAGAGGTACGGCAGCAGCGTGTAGCGGATGTTCAGGTAATGCCTGGAGGTGTTCACCAGCAGAGAGTCGTTGCCGTACGACGCAGGATCCTGGTCCTGTTAGAAACACACCGAAAAACCAGTCAAGAGGACTAAAGCCGAAGAGCAAAGAGAGAAATGGATTTTACTGTGTGGATACTGATAATATGTTCATCATGGTCGGAGAGCCATCGGTCCTGGAGACAGCCGTGGAATGATTACTCTCCGACTAAAAGGTCAAATCTTATTCATCTAATTTCACCAAGAATATCATTTTCCATTCATCCTCATTTGCCCTCTCAAACTCTCGCTCCGGAGGTCTGATTGCTTCTCTCACGCCAATCTCACAATAATGATTAGAGAAATAAATCTTCTACAAATAGCATTTAAAGAGAAAGGACACGTTTGTGATTCAGAGTGTCGTCTTTGGCCCAGAAGCACGTACAGTTGAAGTCAGAATTATTAGCTCTCCTGTTAATTATTTTTACAATAAAACTTTCCAAATGATGTTTAACAGAGCAAGGAATTTTTCACAGTATTTGCTATGAAATTTTTCTCCTGGAGAAAGTCTTATTTGTTTTATTTTGGCTTGAATGAAAGCAGTTTTAATTTTCTTTTTAAACCATTTTAAGGTCAATATTAGCCCCCTTAAGCAATATATTTTTTTTAATTGTCTACAGAACAAACCACTGTTATGTAATGTAATGTAATGTGTATTTATATAGTGCATTTATTGTGTATGGTCATACACCCAAAGCGCTTCACAATCATGAGGGGAATCTCTCCACATCACCACCAGTGTGTAGCATCCACTTGGATGATGCAACGGCAGCCACGGCACAACTGCGCCAGTGCGCTCACCACACACCAGCTATTGGTGGAGTGAAGAGACAGTGATAGAGCCAATTCAGTGGATGGGGATTATTAGGAGGCCATGATGGGTAAGTGCCGAATAAGGGACTTTGGC
Source organism: Danio kyathit (assembly GCA_903798195.1). Classification (NCBI taxonomy): domain Eukaryota; kingdom Metazoa; phylum Chordata; class Actinopteri; order Cypriniformes; family Danionidae; genus Danio; species Danio kyathit. The sequence continues at coordinate 8,658,918 of LR812536.1, read as the reverse complement.
CAGGACACCGGGGTTACACCCCTACTCTTTACGAGAAGTGCCATGGGATTTTTAATGACCACAGAGAGTCAGGACCTCAGTTTAACGTCTCATCCGAAAGACGGCGCCCACTGATAGTATAGTGTCCCCTTCACTTTTACTGGGGCATTAGGACTCACACAGATCACAGGTTGAGCGCCCCCTGCTGGCCTCTCTAACACCACTTCCAACAGCAACCTACTGTAGTTTTCCCATGTGGTCTCCCATCCAGGTACTGACCAGGCTCAGCCCTGCTTAGCTTCAGTGAGTAACCGGTCTTGGGCTGTAGGGTGATATGGCTGTGGCATATGATGTTATACCATAGACCAGGGGTGCTCAATCCTGTTCCTGGAGATCGACCTTCCTGCATAGTTCAGCTCCAACCCTGATCAAACACACCTGAACCAATTAATTAGGACCTGAACAGCACTTGATAATTACAGGCAGGCGTGTTTGATATGGGTTGCAACAGAAATCTGCAGGAAGGTAGATCTGCAGGAACAGGATTGAGCACCCCTGCCATAGACCTTTTCACACATACAGACTTTTCCAGAAAATTACCTGCAATTTTCCGGAAAGGAATCATGTGTGAACAGGCAAAAATGCTGGTAAATTTGTTCTGGTAATTTTCTAGAAAGAGAAGTTGTAACATTACTGGTAATTTCCCAGAATGCTGCTCTGTGTGAACGCAGACGGAAAATTGCCGGAAAGAGCGCGTTCACGTTTAGAATGCCCCGACGTGAGACGTCTACTCCAGCCAATCAGAACATTCAGTGGCATTCACATCCGCGCTGTTTATGAAAATAAAAGCCTTTCAATATTTTTTACAGACATATTTAGCTGCTAGATGTTAGATAACGTTTCTATGTTCCTTCTTAATGCCAACTGTGTCAAAAATTATCAAAAATGCTTATGATAAACCGCTGTTTACCTTCAAGCTCTGCTTCAGTTACGTGACGCTAGTATTCAGCTTAAAGGGACATTTAAAGGCTTAACTAGGTTAATTAGGCAAGTTGGGGTAACTAGTCAAGTCAGTAGCCCTTTTCACACAGTGATACCGGTAAATATCCAGAAAATTTCCGGAATGTCTTTACCGGTAAATTCAAAACAACGCTGTTCACACAGTCAAGGATGTTCAGGAATTTTTCTGGAAAAGTCCATTCACACATCCATTTCACAATACTAGTAAATTCTGACATCATTAACCAGAAATGACCTCTGAAAGGCTGCGCTTGTATTTGTAAACATAAAAGGGGTCTTGCTTTTGTTGATGGTTGATGGTTTCACCCATCGCGGACACCAGCTAAATGTGTACACATTTGACTACATTACAAATTCTGTGGATGGATAAGTATTGTGAACAACTTTGATGTAAACATGGTAGAACACTTTCGCTTGTTGAGATGTACATAATGTGTGTGTGTGCTGGCGCTCACCGGAGCACTTCTTCACGTGCGCATGTATCTAGAAAAATATCAAGTCAAATATTATGTACTGTCATCACGGCAAAGATAAAATAAACCAGTTATTAGAAATGAGTTATTAAAACTATTATGTTTAGAAATGTGTTAAAAATCTTCTTTCCTTTAAACAGAAATTGCATAAGGGCTAATAATTCAGGAGGGCTAATAATTCTGACTTCAACTGTATACAGTAGCACAGTTGTTGGAAGATGTTTTTGTATTTTGAGGCTGAATGTTTGTGGGTATTTGAAGAGCCGGACGTACTTCGTATCCTTGTGCGTTGTGGTTTCGGCTGAAGGGGTAAAATGCACCAACTTGCATCCAACGTCTGCAAAGCTCCTCCGGCGAGTTATCGAAGAAACCACAGATATCTGCACCAATCTGTAGGACAACGGCAAGAGATTCAGCATCAGGGGAAACCACAGTGAGAAGTTTTTTTTTTATCATTTCGACCTATTGACCTTATTCTTCAAGGCGGAAGTGCACTCGTTTTTGCGATTGTTGTAGAACTTCTGATTCAGTTGCCTATGGGATCAATGACTAGGAATAATGAACTGCAGAAAATGGTCAAACTTCTTCCTCTAAACACAAGTGTGTTCATGACTACACAGACCAAGTAGGATAATATAATGAGAAAATATCAGTTTGCAACATCAAGTAGTAGAACTAGTTATTTTTAACATCTAAAAATGAATGGAAGTGAATGGGACCGGAAGTCTCAAGCCAAAAAGATTCAAATGGTTGCGCTCACTCGTACGTGATGAATACTTCACAACAGGAAAGCATTTAAAGAGACTGTTAACCACAAAATTGAGAATTATGCCATCATTAAATATGTTCCAATGTAAAGATGCATATTAAATAATGATGCATAATAGTTTATGCACATTTTATCTTACCTAATAAAAGGTTTATCCTAATCAGTCATGCGCAAACATTATTATGCACATTTTCAAAATGTATGCGCACATTGGCTTTTCCATAAATAATTGTTTACACAATAATACAAAATATGCATTAAAATAGGTGGATGGAAACATAGCTATATACTGTTCTTGTTCCTAACCTGTTTCAGTTTTTTTTTTCTGTTGAACACAAAAGAAGATATTTTGAAGAATGCTGAAAAGTGGTATATTTTTTTTGCCAACTATCGACGTCAGTGGCAACCAGTTTTCAACATTCTGCAAAATATCTTACAAAGATGTGTAGCCACTTGTGAATTGGTGAATAAATATTCATTATTAGGGTGAACTATTCCTTTAAGTCAACCCAAGTTTAACCCAAGTGAACCCAAAATGTAATGTAATGTGTATTTATATAGCGCATTTATTGTGTATGGCCATACACCCAAAGCGCTTCACAATCATGAGGGGAGTCTCTTCACACCACCACCAGTGTGTAGCATCCACTTGGATGATGCGACGGCAGCCACGGGACAACTGCGCCAGTGCGCACCACACACCAGCTATAGGTGGAGTGAAAATCTGCAATTAAAAGTCAAGTAGCTACTTCTATAGTCCTGTGCACAACATTGAGTGAGTCTTGCCAAAGACTATAGAACACACAAGACGTGTCACTTTGTATTGTTTTGAATAGGGTAAAAGTGTGATGGTCAATATGGCTAATAAAGCCCCGCCTTCTAGTACAGGAGCCAATCATCGTTCGATATAGATAGAGGATTCTCCGGGGGAGGGGCTCTAACCGGACATGAGTTTCTGTAGATTTTGTGTGATTCAAACGTTTAGAAATGAAACTAAAGAGACGGTTGTTGTTTAATTCTATTGATGATTCCTTCTATGAAATGTAATCATAAGCTTGGCAAGCAATTTTGGAGAATTTGATGTTGCCCCATTCAAACAGAATGCCCGAGAGGCGTTTCAAAGATGGCCGCTAGGGGAAACGACTTGCCTTAAAGGGACTTTGGTCTTGCAGATATCAACAATACAGTACAATATAAAACAATGCAGTATTTACTATGAATTACTATATATATTTTTAGTAGTACTTTATTTTAATGTACAGTTCATGCTGTTCAAACCATTAACTAAGACTTTAGCTCAATAACCTACTAATTAGCTGCTTATTAATAGTTAGTAAGTTAATAGTTGGGTTTAGGAATTGGGTAAGATTAGGAATGTAAAATAAGTTTCTTTTTTTCTAAAATATGTTTGGTAATAAACAGTTCATATCTTAATAATAGGCATGTAATGAGCCAGTAGTAAATGATGTGAATTTTTATTTAAGCTAAAGTGTTACCAAAGTTTCTGAAACATCTTAACGTCCCAAATACAAAAGTATTCCATTAAAACCGGGAAAGATTTACTCTATATACTCATAATAGTAATATATTAAATAAACAGCGCAACTCAAAACACACATCTTAATAAGCTTAGTGATCAGACAATTTTGTGCAGCAATGAATGCAGCAATAGCGGGAGATGTTTACATCATCCGTCTCATGATGAATTCATTGGATCTGACTGTTGAGTCTTCCAGTCAATGTTAACTCGATTCAACCTGAACACTGAGTCCAAATGCCCATTCAATTTCTCATTGCATTTCATGGAAACTCAATCAAAACCAAAAGCTTTTTTTTCCCGAATGCTTTCCGTCTCCGTCAGTGGGACTTGTGTTATGAAGAAAGATTGCTGTCCACCATCAATAAACCAAAATAAATTAAGAGAAAGTTTAGTTTGGAGTCAAACAATGTACGTAAGAGATTAAACATTAGTGTGCCAGGTATTACTCACTTAATACTATTTTTAAGAGTCAAATAAAATCATCTCAAAATAGGCTGTGCAAATGTGTCCTAGGAGCATTTTACTAGTGTTCCCATAAACATTATTTCAGAATTTTCTGGAAATGTTCAGTTTGGTAAATGGTTTATTTTTCCCCTGGTTATGCAAATGCTAGAGAAAACATCCCATTTTATCACTGAGCAAACATTTCGGAGAAGCATTCCGTGAGAGATGTAAACCTTTAGACAATAATTAACTTTGAACAAATATGCTATGAATGTTACTGGAATGTTCACTCATATCTTTGAGAGAAAGTCTCATTTATAGCTATTTTTATGAAGTTATTTTAAAGAGCACCTATGGTGAAAAATCTACTTTTCAAGCTGTTTGGACAGGTATATGTGTAGGTATAGTGTATAGACCGTCATATTGGGGTGATATAAACACACCCAGTCCTTTTTTTTTCAATTGAACAACATAAAAACAGTGGACCAATCGGAGCGGTTTTGAGACCGACCGCAACTTGACGTAGGAGTGCGGTCCCCCCGCCCACCGAATTGATTGACAGCTGGTATTAACATGTCTCCGTAGTAACGTGTACAATCATACCAACCACAGGACGTGCGCAAACTAAGCAACCGTAAATAAAAGGCTACGTTCACACTGCAGGCAAATGTGGCCCGAATCTGATCTTTCCGCCCACATGTGACTCAGGTCTTGACAGTGTGAACAGCCCAAACCGCATGGAATCTGATCTTTTCACTTCAGATTTGTGCCACTTTCATATGTATTCTTAAATCAGACACAGATCTGATGTTTTGCGATGCGACCGCAGTGTAAACGGTTATGTTGGATTTCATGTGACTTTTACATAATCTTCGAGCAACATACGTCATCATTCTGTGCTGCAGACATCATCTACACCTCTGCAGCATAGTAGAATAACACACAGGGCGATTACTTTACCACAGAAAGTTGGTTGTTCATTTTGAAAAAGACTTTGAAGGTAAAGCTGGTGCTTGTTAACCACTCTGGTTAACGATCGGGGCACGGGATGATCGCAATGCTAAAGAGCGTCGGGGGTGTTGCGGAAAGGGAATCCGTGCACAAATAAGGGGGCACTTTAATTTTAAGGACGAACATTATCTCCGAGCGAATAAAGGGCAGGAGCTCCAGCACCCAAACCCCCCTTCTGCATGCGTCTGTTGTTTATAACGAAGTAAAATTAAATAACTGCAAACGGAGATAAACCGACTCCGCCTTCACAGTTCAGTCTGCGGCTGCTCATTAACCCTTGATGAGTTCACTACACCGGTGGTCAGACAGACGCGCGCCGCGGTTGTCATAAATCACAAATGATCAGTGTTTTCAATTACAAGGGACTTATTTTAGGTTTCAAATGCCGAAATACACATTAGTAGTAGCAGAACAACCCTTTACAGTTCATGAAATAGGCTACACCACGGTTGTCTGTGAAAATGGCAATAATCATATTAAGCATAATCTGACAGCGTGCTTCATACAGTATACACATTGTGCATAATTAGACATTTTGTGTTGTAACTATACTGCGCATGCGGGTCAGTTCAGTTTACGACCATGATCTGTTCACACTGCAAATCTGATATTGGCCACGTTTATAACAACAGTGTGAACAGCTAGGCAAAAAAATCAGATCTGAGAAAAAATCTGATTTGAGCACTAAGCCTCGCAATGTGAACGTAGCCAAAGTCTGTTCAGTTTGCTAGGATCATCCATCATCATCAAATGTGATCAAGAGTGAGTTTTACAAGTTTAAAATGTTTTAAAACAGTGCATGTTTGTAATGAATTACAGCGATTTACTTCAGCTTTACTTCATCAACACAGCCGCATGTCAGAACAATTATAAAAGACGCTTCAATCACGGTTTGTGGACGTTCACTCAGGTTTATTTTGTACATTAACATAACAGATATCCATACAGCAGTGGATATTAACATGTATCCTGTCACATTTGCATGCAAAAACAGTGCAAAGCTAATAGCGATGTGTGTGTGCGTGTTTGCGCTATGTGTGTGTGTGTGTGTATTTGTGTGTGTGCGTGAACTTTGTAACGACATTGTGTGTGACTGACTCATCCTTGCAACTCCACAACATGCATCAAATACTTATTGGTAAGATTCTTACTGTAGTTTTTCTCACAAACATTACGTGAGATCTTATTCCTTCTTGTTTGTCTGTTGTCTGACGCAGCCGAGGTAGCTGCTGACAGGCACGTGGAAACGGTGGGCGTGAAGGACTAGCCTTAAAGGCGCAGTACACAAAAACCGCTAGCTGATGCAAAATGCTACAAATTACAAACTTCTAAAAGCGTTACGTGAGGTCTGCTTCCTTATGGCTGTCAGTTGTCTGAGGCAGCCGAGGGAGGAGACTGAGGCACGCTGACAGGCACGTGGGAACGGTGGGCGGGGAGGACTAGCCTTAAAGGCCCAGTACACAAAAACAGCAAAAAGCTGTTGAGAGTTATAAAATACATACTAGTGAAAGCTATAATAAATAATCTGATGGGTGTTTTGAGCTGAAAATTTACAGACACATTCTGGAGACACAAAAGACTTATATTAAATCTGGAAAAAGTGGTAACCTAGGTGCCCTTTAAGTCCAGATGCTCATTCACCTTCAAAACCTCTCAACAAAGCTCTTGTGTAACCATAAAAGTCAATAGATAATGCTGGAAAAAAAAATTTTCCAAAAAGGTTCAACTTCACCATCATGGAAACTGGGCAGTACGGTGGCGCAGTGTGTAGCACAATCGCCTCACAGCAAGAAGGTCGCTGATTCGAGCCTCGGCTGGGTGAGTTGACGTTTCTGTGTTGAGTTTGCATGTTGACGTTTCTGTTTTGAGTTTGCACCCCTGAGTTCGCGTGGGTTTCCTCCGGATGCTCTGGTTTCCCCCACAAGTACAAACACATTCGGTACAGGTGAATTGGGTAGGCTAAATTGTCCGTAGTGTATGTGTGTGAATGAGAGTTTATGGGTGTTTCCCAGTGATGGGTTGTGGCTGGAAGGGCATCCGCTGCATAAAAGATATGCTGGATAGGCAGTTCATTCAGCTGTGGCGACCACAGATTAATAAAGGGACTAAGCCAAAAAGAAAATGAATGAATGAATGAATGAATGAATGAATGAATGAATGAATGAATGAATGAATGAATGAATGAATGAATGAATGATGGAAACTGGACACCTAATGTCCAACTTGTCTAATATAAAAAGACCCATAGAACAAAGAATATCATAGAAGTGTTTTACTAATGTTTCCATTATCTTTTTGGGGAAAAATAAAAACCTGAATGTTTTCTGAACGTTTATAGTGTCCAGTTTTTAAAACACTGGACATTTAATGGCCGATTTGTTGATGAAAAGAGCTTGATGAAAAGAGCCATACAAATATCCAAAGTATATTTTGTTAATGTTTCCATCAGCTTCTGTAATAGTTTTTTTTTTTTCTGAATACTCTTATTCATTAATTAATTAATGGGCACCTACTTTACCCTTTTTCCAAGATTTAAGACACATCTTCGGTGTCTCCAGAATGTGTCTATAAAGTTTTAGCTCAAATCCCCCATCAGATTATTGATTATACCTTTCAGAATATTGGAGTTTTCTGCTCTGAACAGATTGTAGCTGTTTTTGTTGCCTGTGCCTTTAATGCAAATGAGCTAGTTCTCCCTGCCCACCGTTCCCACGTCTGTCAGAGTGTGCCTCAATCTCCACCTCATCAGATAAACCGCACAGTGACAGACATGAAGGAAGCAGATCTCACATAACGTTTGTGAGAAAGTCTACAGTAAGAACTTTCCCAATGATTTTTGATTTATTTGTATTGTGAAGTTTATTCAAGCCTTTTTGCAATGAGTCTTCTCGCATTCACCAAATAAAGCACTAATGAAATATGTACGATGCTTTAATTAGAAACAGGGTTTGGAAACACTGCTGTACGTCCTGGTCAACTTTAATTCAGACTTAACATCCCATACTCTGCGATGTGACTATTGCAGATGTGCACATCGTGATATTGATGTTGAAACAATACATTGTGCAGCCCTAATTTCTAGTATTCATTCATTCATTCATTAATCCATTCATTCATTCAACCAAATGTGAATGCACAGAGTGAAGGCCCTTGCTATTAATATCTCTATATGACTCTAGAGTTGTCTCATAAAATCAGATTATTTCGGATTTTAGGAATGAGCTTATCTCCCATGATGCACGACAGAACTGAAAAATGCCACAAGGGGGTGTATTTTCCGACAGTCGTGTAGGAATGTCATGTGCAGTGGAAAGGATTAAAGTCAAAACGCTTACATAAGGGATTCCGAAGAGGTTATATTCCTTAAATAATAATTGTATTATTATTATTAAGGAATGCAAATAATTATATATCAGAATTCTCATTAAACTTAAATTTAAATATAAAATAAGTAGTAGTTTGATAGCTGTCTGCCAGTTGATAATACAAAAATACATCTACTTATTTTTAATCACTCCAGCTGTTTTAAAATGAAGATATGTGAATCATATTCCTAAAGACTTTGAAGTTCTCTAGAGTAAAAATACGTAAAATAAGTAAAAAGTTAAGTAAAATAAGTAAATAAAATAATGCTTTAATTATCTTTATCAGAATACGAATAATTACTTTGTTTTCTTTTCTATACTGTAATTCAGTTATTATTATGACTATAAAACTTAAATGCATGAACAAATGGTAGTACATGGGCTAGGGCTGCACAATATATCGTTTCAGCATTGATATCACAATGTGTGCATTCGTACTAGTCACATCACAGCATCTGCAATGTGGAGTTGGGATTATCATTGTTGATCAGCAATGAAAATTGTACAATGTTTACATTTGACAGTACATTTGATTATTCGATAATAGGGGTAAGACAAAATAGTGATTTGCATGAGGTGGCGGTTCTTGTAATGGAGAAATGTTGCAATTCTAAGAATTTTTTAGATTTTTTCGATTAATTCGAATTTACGTTTTAAGACGATTTAATTTTTTTATAAAAACGAGGTATCGCGATTTTTTTAATAAAAATATTAAAGCAGCTTTTCCACTATCGTGCTAAACCGTTCTAAACTGTTAGACAACCGTGCTGAATTGTGCTGACAGATTCTGTGTGTTGACGTCGCGGCTCTGTTGATGAGCTACCACAGCTGGTTCAGCGCAAGCGCGGTAGCCCATTGTCGCGAGGTGCGCGCGCAGTCAGCGGAGGCGCGCGATGCGGCGCCAGGCGAAAGTATAAATCAAGCTTTACACTCAGGGCCGGCGCGTCCATAGAGGCGACCTAGGCGGCCGCCTTGGGCAGCAGAATAGTGAGCGCGAACCCCCCCTGGTCCTCACTTTCATCTGCGACACCCACCCCCTCCCGGTCCTCACTTTCATCTGCAAACCGGAAAGTTTCTATTTCACTTTCGGGTTGAGGACGTTCGCCTAGAGCGCCAGTTCAGCTTCCTCCAGCCCTGATTACACTATATACATTACACAAAATAATAAAATAGGCTAAAAGTTTTATTCGTGGCTAGAGCTTAATTAATTTGATTGACATACAGGCAATGAGACCTTTACTTCGCCTGACTGAGTGTGAGTTTATTGCATGCTGCGCTGTATTCGGTAGCACAGATCGCTCTGATCTGGGTGAGAACTTTACCAGCGACTACATGCACTGCTGAAAGCCTTTTTTTCCTGCTGCGCATCGAACCCAGACGTCTGGTTTTTATACCCGCGCACCACCTGAAGGACGGTTACGGCGTGTTGTGAATGTCGGCTGTCACCGAAGAAAGTCATATCTTTCTTTAATTTGGACTTTTGCTTGAAAGCTTTATGGAGTGGCACAGTAGCTGTCCGAGGTACTGTAGCTATGAATTAAATCATAACACATATATGCACCAATAAACAAGTAAAATGAATGAATAAATAAAATAAATATGGATTCTTAAATGTCTGTATTGTTTTTAATCCAAAAAATATCAATACGTTTTGACAAATGTTTTATAAAAATAAATTGAGCAATTTCCAACATTTCAGCTATAGGCTGTTATACGATTCAGTTAAATATAAGATAGACATTTAAATATAGATAGATATGTAACAGGTTTCTGTGGGGTTTTTTGTTGTTCATGGCGATCTTTAATATATACTGGGTGGTGTAGCTATGCACAAATATTTTCTAAAATGTTAAGCAGGAATTTGTCTATAGGAATGTAATAGGCTACACCTTGTTGACCAATTTATGTATGTATGGCCATTAAAAAGACATGTTCCTTAACCAGATGGTTTTTCAAGATACTTATAAAGAGATTGTTACTTCAGTCATGTTGTTGTAATGTTTTAAGTTGACTATAGTTACACAGTAAAAAAAAAATAAATAAAAAAATCGAAATCGTGAATCGGTCAAACTTTATGAAAAAATCTAGATTTTTTTTTTTGCCATATCGCCCAGCCCTACTTATAAATGTTTGATGCATTTTTCCCTCTTTGTTTACAAATATCATGATATAATGTGGATGGTTTTCTTGAGATATATCGCTGATATCGTGATCTATCATTATCGGGGGCAAAATATCATGATAATATCGTATCGTATTACTGTAACTGAATATCTGACTACCTATTTTATTTATTTATTTATTTTATTTATTTATTCTTGCAATTTCTTTGATTCACTCGCCTACACGATTATTCCAATCAATCTAAATTAATGATTTCATTCCAGATAGAGCTATTCAAGTCATGTGCCGAAATTGTGGTCATATCGCAATGTAAATCGCAGCAAAATAAAATATCACACTGTCAGATTTTTCCAATATCTTGCAGCCCTAACATAGGCAACACTGTGTAAATAAAATCGAATTAAACAAATGTATCTTCACGTGTGCAGTGGAAAGGATTAAGAGTCAAAGCACTTACGTAAGGAATGCCAAAAAGGTTAAACTCCAGCATGCCAGGTATCGCCCACTTAATGTCATTCCAGTTGGCGCCGTTGTCTCCCAACCAATGCCCAGAATATTTGCCCACACCGGGGAATGAGGAGCGGGTGAAGACCATAGATCGGTTGGTCCCAAACACTTCTTTCGATGCCCTAGAAGCAAAGAAATAATCACAAAATTGCAGTGCTGGCACCACAATAAAAACCACACGAGGGAGGTATTGGAAAGACACGATGCCAAGTAGGGTGGCCCAGAAAAACGGAGAAATGACAAACACACAAGCAGGAGTTAAGTGGGAGTTGAGCTGAATGAGAGAGGGGGCGTATAGAGAAACGAGAGTGGAACAAATCGATGATGTAGAAATTACAAGATGAGTAAAACAGATTTCCTGCTGAAAATAAAAGCAGCAAGAAGGAGCAAGCATGATACAATTGAGATCTATTCAAGCCCCTTTGAGGAAAACATCCGGCCTTATGACAGTTCTGGCCATACGTTAGTGAAACGCTGAGTCACACGTGACGCTTGTTGAGTCAGTACTGCTGTGACTGATTCAGAGCCGGCGCGTTCTTTCTGCATCCTTCAAAACTTACTTTTTTTGGATTGTCCTTAATGCGTTTCTTAATGATAAAGATTATTATTATTTTTTAAATATATTATTATTAATATTATTATGATAAAGAATTTTTTTCTCATTTACATACAGCTGGGAAAATAAGTATTGAACACGTCATGTTTTTTTTTTTTTTTCCTAGAAATAATATTTCTAAAGGAGCTGTTGACATGGAATTGAACCAGATTTTGAGAAAGAACCCAAACAAAACAAACTCTGAAAAATGAGTTATGTGTAATAACAATGGAATCACACAAGGAGAAAGTGCTGAACTACTGAAATATATTTAATACTTCATATAAAAGGCTTTTTTGGTGATGGGAGCTTAAAAAACACCTCTCATATGGAGAATCAAGTCACATGCATTGCTCAGGTGTGAGTTTTCCACAGACTTCAACAGAGTGTTAAAATCTAGATGGTTCTGTGGGTCTCGTCTATCAAATCTGATCTTTAATTTGTATTTTCTATTGGATTCAAGTCAGGTGATTGGCTGGGCCATTCTACAGCTTGATTTTCTTTCTCTGAAAGCATTTAAGAGTTTCCTTGGCTGTGTTTTGGATCATTGTCATGCTGAAATGTCCACCCTGGTTTCATCTTCATCATCCTGCTAATATAGATGTTGTACTGAAGCAGCTGATATTCATTTACACGGAGGAAGGGCAGAGGGTTGCTAAAAAAACTACTGAGAAATTTCAGCTGCTGTCTGGGCTTTCACTGCCTTTCTACACCTCCCTTTCTTCGTGTGTTCAATACTTTTTCCCTGCATCATTTCATTTTATTACACAAAACTTAATTTGTAAAGTAATTAGATTTGTTTTCTTTGCATATATGGATTTCTTTGGTTGGTATCAACATCCGGGGAAACTTTCAAGGCCAAAGACATGCACTATAGGTGAAATGGGTAACTTAAATTGTCTGCAGTGATTGTGTATGTCCTGGTCCTTCAGGTTAGGGGTTAAGCGTTGGGTTAACGACCCACCTTGTAAAAATTAGATGGTGCAGCTAAATATCAACTTCGATGTAAACGGCCCTGGGAATAAGTAAATAACATCTTTGGAAATATGTTTCCTTACAAAAATGGTGACATGTTAAATACTTATTTTCTCTGCTGTAATTTATATTATATATTAAATTATATTTAAATCAAAATGTAAATGGCTGAACAAATAAAATAAAGATTTTTAAATTAAAAGAAATATTTTATATATATATATATATATATATATATATATATATATATATATATATATATATATATATATATACATTTAAAGTCAGAATTATTAGCCCCCCGTTTTTTTTTTTTTTAATATTTCCCAAATGATGTTTAACAGAGCAAGGAAATTTTCACAGTATGTCTGATAATATTTTTTTTCTTCTGGAGAAAGTCTTATTTGTTTTATTTCGGCTAGAATAAAAGCAGTTTTTAATTTTTTAAAAACCATTTTAAGGACAAAATTATATATATTATATACATATTCATTCATTTTCTTTTTGGCTTAGTCCCTTTATTAATCAGGGGTCGCCACAGCAGAATGAACCGCCAACTTATCCAGCATATGCTTTATGCAGTGGATGCCCTTCCAGCCACAACCCAACACTAGGAAACACCCATACACTCTTGCATTCACACATATACACTACGGTCAATTTAGCTTACCCAATTTACCTATAGAGCATGTCTTTGGACTGTGAGGGAAACCGGAGCACCCAGAGGAAACCCACACCAACACTGAGAACGTGCAAACCCCACACAGAAATGCGAACTGGCCCAGCTGGGACTCAACCCAGCGACCTTCTTGCTGTGAGACAATCGTGCTACCCACTGCACCACCGTGACGCCCATATATATATATATATATATGTGTGTTGATTTAAATATAAAATGCATTTCAAAGCAGTAGACTGTAGCTTGATAATACAAAATACACATCTTAATAATTTTTTTTTAAAGATTTATTTTTGCTAACCACCAGGCTATTGCGCCGACACATCTTAATAATTTTAATTACTTCAGCTGTTTTAAAATGATAGTTATGGTAACTATTAACCTTAACTTTCCCAAATTTGATTGCAATGCAATAATGTGCACCCTTTGTAAAGCTGCTATGAAACAATAATTATTGTGAAAAGTGCTATACAGATAACCTTGAATAGAACTGAATATAAAGTGCAACACTCACCTCTCAGTGGCCAGAACCATCGAGTAGCCATAAAGACTGTGGACATCATAGTGGTTCCCCCATTTCTGTTTAGCATCCATACACAAGGTCTTACTGTACATCAGGTCATCAAGGATACCTTAGAGAGCGGAAATAGGTACGAATTATTACAAATGGTCAGGATGTGAATAAACCCAGCAGAAGATGTGTTTGAGACTCACGTGGGGTGAACGGTGGATAGTTGAGTTTGTTGTCAGCGCAGCCTTTGATGCTTCCCTTTATAAAATTGGAGATCTCATTCATGTCCTTGGAAACAAAACAGTAATTAGTTCAGCGCTCGCTAATTCAGGCTGATAATTGTCTGGAGATTAAAGCAAAAAACCCTTAAGGGAGGCTTTAAAGTCAACATGAAATGGCATTCGTGGCCGTTTTACTTTCATTATGCGACAAATTGTAGGGCAGGACTTGATTTTATCAGTTAGGAATTGACTGGATGGTGTAAAGTGTGTGAGCTAAATGTTCTTCGACAAAGTCACTACACTGCTTTCTTTATTGTAATACAGTAATGCCTTTCCTGTAAAGCTGATTGAAATGATATGTACTTAATTAATAAAAACAATTTAATTGAATTAAACAGAAGCTTAGTACTGGTAATGGGACAGTTTAAGGCTTTTGATCATTTAAGGCTGGTACACACTGGAACGATTTTCGTTCTTGCTTATCGCCAGGGTTTTTTGAGGTGTTTTTCCGCATTCAAACCCAAGCGATGAGCAGAGTGAAAGTGCAAAATCATCACCTGATGTTAGATGCCGCTTAATGAACAGAAGCTGTCACTGGGGCAGTACCTTTTCAAAATATACATATTTGTACCTCAAGGGTCCATAATGGTACCTCAAAGGTACTTTTTAGGTACATTCGGGTACTAATATGCCCCTTTTAGGTACCACTGTGGACTATTTGGGTACAACTATGTGCCTTTTAAAAAGGTACTGCCCCAGTGACAGCTCTTGTATCTTTATTTCTGAGAGTGTAGTTGCTGTTGCGTTTATCATACAGCTCTTTGTGTTCAGACACCAATGAAAAAAGCAGCTTCACATTCATCTCGACTCATCTTCTTCATTGAATGAAAGTGAAACTGTGCTCGCTCATGTTTACTTTCAGCATCTCCAGGCACATGAACAAAAGTGCCAATCTCATTGGTGGATTGGTAGGCAAGATTGTGACGCGGTGCATCAAAACAAAACAATAAATAAACCACAGAAGTCATGAGGCACTAAACATCAGCAAAAAGCATGAGTGAAAACTGTCCCAGTGCGCACAGGCCTTTACTCAGAATGTTGGAAAACACAGCCCTTGAACATTAGTATTTTTTGGTTCCTACTACGGATGTCAATAGGGGATGGCTTCCAACATTTTTCAAAATATCTTATTTTGTGTTCAACAGGAGATAAAACCACTTGAGAGTGAGAAAATTAACATTTTGGGGTGAACTGTCCCCAGCTTTTCCAGTTTATTCTGTGTCAATCAGATGCATTTAAAATCCTACATTGATCGGGACTAGTGGAGCTGTGTAATGATGGATTTGCTCTTTAGTGTTTGGACTTTTAGCAGTGAAATTTAAACCACACTGAACTAAACTAAACTGGACTTCAACTCTGAAAACTATGTTAAGCTGCTTTGACACAATCCACATTGTAAAAAGCGCTATATAAATAAACATGAATTCAGTTGAATGTTTCCTTAATCCTTCATTACATGCACTATGAAGGAAAGTTTGATTAATGTTAGCTTTATTTATAATAAAATAAGTATTATATATAACAAAACGTATAGTTTCCGTAATGACATGATTTTTTTTTTATTAAACTGATCAAATTTGTGATGTCATTATACATTTTTTATATCTTGCAATAAATGAACGTATTTGTATTTTTTTAGATATTATTTGGAAACAAACTACAGTACATGTATTACTGAAAAAATACAAAAATACTACATTGTAAATGCGATTAGTTACTTTAAAAAACTGATTAAACCAGTTGTAACTTGGAACTGATGAGTTGATTCAACTTAATTTCTATTATTATGCACTAAGTTCATCTACGTAATAATTTTATGCCAACAGGTTTAATCTCCTTTTAAGTAAAGTCAACTAATTGTTTTAAAAGCAACAGGTTTTATAACATTTTTAAGTAAAGTCTTAAAAAACTGCTTTTTACAGTGTAATATTTAACTCTTACTTAATGTGTGCTTCTTAATAATAAATAATGATAAAACTATTATTTTTCTCATTTACTTAATTTAAATGATTTATTAGATTATACGTAAATTTAAATGGCTAAACAATTGGCTAAAATAAAAAATAAAATAAAAATAAAATAAAATAAATGAATGAAAAAAATAAATAAATAAATATAACAAAATACAATACAATATTATATATATATATATATATATATATATATATATATATATATATATATATATATATATATATATATATATATATATATATATATATATATAGTATATATATATATATTTTTTATATTTATATTATATATATATATATATATATATATATATATATATATATATATATATATATATATTATACAAATTTAAATAAAAATAAATGAAATAAAATAAAATAAAATAAAAAAATGCAATAAAATAAAATAAAATTAAATTTACAATTAAAAACTTTAATAAAATAAAAATAAACAGATAAAATAAACAAATAAATAAAAAATGTAATAAAAAAATAATAAAATAAAATAAAAATAAATAAAATAAAATAAAACAAAAATTAAATACTATACAATAAATAAAATAAAATAAAATAAATAAAATAAATGAATGAAAAAAAATAAATATAATAAAATACAATACAATAAAAAATATATATATATATAAAAATAAATAAAAAATAAAATAAATATAAATGAAAATAAAATAAAACAAAAAATGCAATACAATACAATACAATACAATAAAATAAAATTTATAATTTAAAAATTTAATAAAATATAATATACAGATAAAATAAATAAATAAATTAAAAATTAAATAAAAAAATAAAATAAAAAATAAGATAAAAATAAATAAAATAAAATAAAACAAAAAATAAAATACAATACAATAAAAAAAATAAAAAAATAATAAAAATAACGTGAAATAAAATAATATTTTCTAAATTAGAATAAATATTATTATAGAAATTAAAGATATTTCCTTTTTCTATTGCACACATTACAACAAAACAAGGTTTGGTTGGATTTTTTATTATTTTTTGCTGTATATAATAAAAACGTACGTTTTATATATTTAACAATCGATATGTAAATTAATTCTCTATAGTAACTTCACACCTTTTACCATTTGAACATTACTGCATATCATGCATTAAAATGTTTGCTAAATAAATTTTTTATTTTATTGTCAACATTGTTAAATGTTCTTCCTGTTCTTTTGTGTTGATATGTGTGTACATGTATGTGCTCTCAGCTCCTGTAAACAACAAAAAAATTCTGCACACTTGGCAAATAAATCTCATTCTGATATCAATTCAAAGTCCTATTCCGTTATGTTAATAGAGCTTTGCTGTGCTCGAATATCATGATTAATACATATTGATGCAGTGACATATATAGTATTGATTTGGAGACTCCGCAGGAAGTTGGAGATTGGAATTGGAACATGTTTCATGACCTTTCATGACCTTTCAGTAGAGTGGTGAAATGATTCGATTCAATATTTAGTCACTGGTAATGATCTCTATGGGTTACTTACAATCCAGAGAGCATCGTGCTTGACTTCTTTGTGGAAACGTGAAATCTCATCAACCCACCATTTAATGCAATCCTCATTAGTGAAGTCAGGGAACACGGTTTCTCCTGGCCAGACCTGTGATATGAGAGAGAGAAGAAGAAGGTGCTTAAATGCAATTAAAATAATGTCACAATGGAATGCATGAATAAAAAATTATAATAAATTAATTATTATTTTATTTTATTTTATTTTTTTAAGAATTAGAATGTACTTGAATTACATTAAAATAATGCCACAATGGAATGCATGAATAAAATAAATACATAAAAACTGAATGAGTAATTTATTTCTTTTTTAAATAATTAGAATGTGCCTAAATGCCATTAAAATAACGCCACAATGTAGTGCATATAATAATAATAATAATAACAACAATAATAATAATAATAATAATAATAATGCAATGCATGAATAAAAAAATAATAGTAATACAATTTGTCAATATATATTCTGTCTTTTTTTAAATAGTTAAAATCTTCCTAAATTCCATTAAAATATTGCCACACCGGAATGCTGGAATAATAATAATAGTAATAATAATAATAATAATAATAATAATAATAATAATAATAATAATAATTAATAATAATAATAATAATGGCGACGCAGTGGCGCAGTAGGTAGTGATGTCGCCTCATAGCAAGAAGGTCGCTGGTTCGAGCCTCGGCTGGGTCAGTTGGCGTTTCTGTGTGGAGTTTGCATGTTTTCCCTGCGTTCGCGTAGGTTTCCTCTGGGTGCTCTGGTTTCCCCCACAGTCCAAAGACATGCGGCACAAGGGAATTGGGTAGGCTAAATTGTCCGTAGTGTATGAGTGTGTGTGGATGTTTCCCAGAGATGGGTTGCAGCTGGAAGGGCATCCACTGCGTAAAACATGTGCTGGATAAGTTGGTGGTTCATTCCGCTGTGGCGACCCCAGATTAATAAAGGGACTAAGCCGAAAAGAAAATGAATGAATGAATGAATGATCTACTTAGTTTCTATACGTCATTATTCTTGAAAGTTTAAAAGTTATCTAATATTATTATTAATAATTGTATTATTTAAAGAAATATATTAATATAATATAAGTGACTGGCTCTATGTCAGATAATAATAATAATAATAATAATAATAATAATAATAATAATAATAATAATAGTAATAATAATAATAATAATAATAATAATAATAATAATAATAATAATAATAATAATTGAATATTTTCTTTTTTTAATAATTGAAATCTATTAATAAAATTATTACAATTATTAAAATAATGCCACAATGGAATGCATGAATATTATTATTATTATTATTATTATTATTATTATTATTATTATTATTATTATTATTATTATTACTATTAGCACTATTAATAACAACAACAACAACAACAACAATAATAATAATAATAATAATAATAATAATAATAATAATAATAATAATAATAATAATAATAATATTATTAATAATATTCATGCATTCCATTGTGGCATTATTTTAATAATTGTAATAATTTTATTAATAGATTTCAATTATTAAAAAAAGAAAATATTCAATTATTATTATTATTATTATTAATATTAATATTATTATTATTATTATTATCATTATTATTATAAATTATGTAATGTAAAGCATGAATAAAAAATAATAGTAATAAAAAAGTGAATATTTTCTTATATTTGAATTATTAGAATGTGCTTAAATGGCATTAAAATAATGTTTAATTGTTAAATAAAATATAAATAATTATTTAATAAATAAAATAAATGAATATTTTCTTTTTTTTTTCTGGCATTCATCCACAAACATCACAATCGGTCACTTATGACAATAAGTCATAATAAGTGACTGCTGCAATAAGAGCCTGTCTATATGTTGCATTTTATTTACGCCTTTATGTGTTTAAGCCGCTGGCATTTCCATTCCCTCTTGTGTACTTTTCTTTTCCTCATCTCACATGGCTCTGAGCGTGATATTAAACTCTAATGCAAAATCGATGCAAACATTGACCCGAAATAAAACTATAAAAAAGCAATTAGCATCTGGCGGTGCCTAATCGGCCACATAATCACAAGTGATAATTTTGCCATGTGATATGTGCCTTATTGCCCTGAGGGGTGATTGATATATGATCTAACCCAAGGTTGCAGAAGCTAAATTAATGTCCTTCCTCATGGAAATCACATGGCAACAGCAGATGTCCATTTTTATCTTCCACTTACTCACTATCTCTTTATTTATCCTTTTTAGAAAATGACACTTGTTTTCCACTACCACATATTCATTCATTCATTCATTTTCCTTCGGCTTAGTCCCTTATTTATCAGCGGTCACCACAGCTGAATGAACCACCAACTTATCCATCATATGTTTTACGCAGCAGATGCCCTTCCAGCTGCAACCCAGTACTGGGAAACACCCATACACTCTCACATTCACACACACTCATACGCTAAGGTCAATTCACCTATAACGCATGTATTTGGACTGTGGGGGAACCCAGAGATCCCAGAGGAAACCCACGCCAACACGGGGAGAACATACAAACTCCACACAGAAATGCCAACTGACCCAGCGAGCTTCTTGTTGTGAGGCTATGTTATAGATACAGTATGTTATAATAATGTTTCTTATGATCACGATGGCAACCATTTACAGTCAAAACAGTAATAAATAATATTGCCATTAAAATATTATTGTGATTCAAATGTGAATTTATTTTACAATGTGATTTATTAACATACTTTTGAAACATACATTTATTAACATCATTTATTTCATAATAATATTACGACGATTTTTACAGTATTTTTAAACATATAAATGTGACCATGGTGATAAACTTAGTCATGGCATATCTATTTTTATCCGTCTTTGTTTATTATACATAATTACTATAAGAATATAATATAATAATGTATAATCATATAATATATGTGTAATAACAGTAACTTGGTAGTGGACATTTAGGGTTAAATACACATTTTTAGCATAATATTCAGTCTTCAGTGTCAGATGATCCTTTAGAAATCATTATGTTATGCTGATTTCTTGCAAAACAATTATTATTATTATTATTAATTTATTTATTTTTATTAACATTTTAATGTTTAATGTATTAATTCATTCATTCATTTTCTTGTCGGCTTTGTCCCTTGCGGGGTCGCCACAGCGGAATGAACCGCCAACTTATCCAGCACGATTTTACGCAGCGGATGCCCTTCCAGCCGCAACCCATCTCTGGGAACTTCCACACACACACATTCACACTCATACACTATGGACATTTTAGCTTACCCAATTCACCTGTCTTTGGACTGTGGGGGAAACCGGAGCACCCGGAGGAAACCCACACGAACGCAGGGAGAACATGCAAACTCCACACAGAAACGCCAACTGACCCAGCCCAGCCGAGGTTCAAACCTGCGACCCAGCGACGTTCTTGCTGTGAGGCAACAGCACTACCTACTGCGCCACTGCGTTGCCCTAATGTATTAATGTTTGCTAATAATTATTACCAAACATTAATACATTAAACATTAATATGTTAATAAAATATATAATATTATTATTATTATTATTATTATTATTATTATTATTATTATTATTATTATTACCAAACATTAATAATAAATTAAACATTAATACAATATTATTAATAATAATATTATTATTGTTATTATTATTATTATTATTTTATCATTTAAAAAAACATTTAAGTTTTATTTTGTGTAAACCATTTATTCTCAAATCTAGCATTATAAATGCTTTTGATGTCCCTTTCAAATCAATTTATAATTTAAAATGATTGATTTAATATTTATTGAATATGAAATATATATTTTTGCCAATTTAGAATAATAAAAAAAAAAACATTTGAATCCAGATCAGACTGCTCAGCATATTTCTTGTTGCACAATACACAGATATGTTGATAGTACACATTATTACAACTATCGAAACCAATCATTATGTAAATCATTTAGGTATTTTTGGGGGTCAGTTAACCAACAAAAACATATAATCCAACAAAATGTCACAATCAGAAGTAGATATGAAGGATGATTTTACCTCTCCCACTAGAGGCGTTTCACCATCTGGTTCAGTGACCCAAACTTTAGCTGCATGTCCCCTGTCGACTGTTTCATACGGTCCGTTTATCCTTCGCCCTGTGGATACGGCAGGATCCTGTGATGAAGAAAATATTTAGAGATGCTCAACAAAACAGCTAAATACTCTCAAATAAAATCATATTCAGCTAAATGACTCAAAATTTGCCACTGCCCAAATGTAAGAAGTAACTGGCCAACTTATTAACCCTTGTGTATTATTCAGATTGACTACTCTTACATAATGTTCAGGGCTGTTTTAGCCCCATTGACTTCCATTAAAATGAATTTTTTTAATTGCAAAGCCATGACGGCATATAATGCATTCATTATTATTGTTGGTGGTTTTCTCTGTTCGAACAGGTAAAACTTTTCATTCTTACTGTCGATCATCACTTCGCACCATTAACCCTTTAGATAGGCCTGTGGAAAAAAAAGTGTAAGCTTTTATATGGAGTTCTATGGAGTAAAACAGCAGATTATAGGGTGTGTGTGCGTAAATACACTTACTGTGTTTACTATGTTCTGAGAGCTGAGCTGCTTATTTTTTATTTTCTCAAACATATCAAGGTAAGCGCGCAAAGGTCTCTCTCACAATCCCACACACTTACATATGCATGCACACACACTATACTCCATATAACCATATAATTTTAAGACATAAACAAAGCTTTTTTGCAATGCAACTGATGATCAACAGTGCAAATTGCTAATTGTACCTCTTCCCAACAGGGAAAACCAGCTACAATCAAGAATGCATGAGTATATGGTGTCATGGCTTTGCAATCAAAATAATGTCATTATAATGGATGTCAATGGGGCAAAAACAGCCCCAAACATAACGAAAGTGCAGTAAATTTGAGTGTATTATTGAATTTTGGAAAAATTTTAAAGAATTTTCCCAAAATAAGTGTATAAGTCAGCAAAAATCATTCCATTTGCTGAAACACAGAGAAAGTTGTGGCCAAATTAAGACTCCAAATCAGCCCAGAGTGGATTAAAACATCCCTAACAGCACACAAGGGTTAAATAGCATAAATACCTATACCATTATACAGTATAAATAAACCCACAATATCACTGTCTCACCAGTATGACAATGTATTTCTGTCCTTTATCATGCATGTAGTCAGCAAACTTGGGCAGATCAGCAAATTTCACCAAATCGTAGGTAAAGATCTTTTTGTCCTCCATGTAGTCAATGTCAGTGTACTGGACGTCCTGGAACACAAAATATATAGACATAAATGAGCGTGCTACTTTGACATTTTAATTTCTGCATTCTCTGATTACGCTGTTTGATTTTTATGTCAAATTAGAAAAGTCGGACAAGGTATTTAAAGAGACAGAAGACCCAAATGTACTCATTTACTCTCCCTTCACTTGTTCAAAACCTATTTGAGTTTCTTTATACATGCTACAGATACATGCATATCTGTTGGAGACAAAAGAAGATGTTTTGAAGAATGCTGGTAGCTGGCACCTATTGACTTTCATGGTATTATTGTTTTTTGTTCGTACTATGAACTCAATGGGTGCCAACAATCAACATTCTTCAAAATATCTTCTGTAAAACTCATAAAAAGGTATAAAACCAGATGAGGCAGTGTAAATGATGAGGTAATTTTCATTGTTGTGTGGGGTGAACTATCCCTTTACATTATTGTGATATAAAATTGACAATTTATATAATATTAAATCTATTATGTAATGATTATACGACTGCTTGTCATCTTTTTTCGGTTTTGAGTCAATGACAACCTATAAAATCATATGATAAAAAGTTGTAAAAATTGATAAAGATAGAGGACATTGTAAACATATTAAACGCAGCAATTCTGCCGTCTCTAACTCGAACCTTGTAGCACCGACAACTGTTCAAAGATGCATACTTGTGATTGTAACCCCACCAGTTCTACACCACCCATGGGAAACAAGGAGGCTAAAGACCATGGCCTCTAGTTTCTATCGTTAGAGCACCTTTTAGAGGTCAGAGGAGTGAGGTTTACCTGCACAGCACTTCACTAGCTGACCTCTGCTACACTTACCTCCCTAAACCTCACTCCCATCCAGCTAACGGCACCAAGGTAACCCCGCCGGTCCTACACCACCCAACCTGCTTCGAGTTGGGATCAAACCAGCGACTCTCCGCATGGGAGTCTGCTGCTCTAACAAGGAGACTTTAGACATGGCCTCTGCCGTCTGTCGTTAGAGCACCTTTTAAAGGTCAGAGGAGTGAGGTTTACCTGCACAGCACTTCACTAGCTGACCTCTGCTACACTCACCCCCCTAAACCTCACTCCCATCCGGGTCATGGCACCAATGTAACCCCGCCGGTCCTACACCACCTAACCCGATTCGAGCTGCGATTGAACTGGCGACTCTCCGCATGGGAGTCTGCTGCTCAAACAAGGAGGCTAAAGACTATGGCCTCTATCATCTGTCGCTAAAGCACATTTTATAGGTCAGAGGAGTGAGGTTTACCTGCACAGCACTTCACTAGCTGACCTCTGCTACACTTACCCCCCTAAACCTCACTCCCATCCAAGTCACGGCACTAAGGTAACCCCGCCGGTCCTACACTACCCAACCTGCTTCGAGTTGGGATCAAACCGGTGACTCTCCGCATGGGAGTCTGCTGCTCTAACAAGGAGACTTTAGACATGGCCTCTGCCGTCTGTCGTTAGAGCACCTTTTAAAGGTCAGAGGAGTGAGGTTTACCTGCACAGCACTTCACTAGCTGACCTCTGCTACACTTACCTCCCTAAACCTCACTCCCATCTGGGTCACGGCACCAAGGTAACCCCGCCGGTCCTACCCCACCCAACCTGCTTTGAGTTGGGATCAAACCGGTGACTCTCCGCATGAGAGTCTGCTGCTCTAATAAGGAGGCTAAAGACCATGGCCTCTGGCGTCTGTCATTAGAGCACATTTTAGAGGTCAGAGGAGTGAGGTTTACCTGCACAGCATTTCGCTAGCTGACCTCTGCTACACTCACCCCCCTAAACCGCACTCCCATCCATGGTCACGGCACCATGGTAACCCCGCCGGTCCTACACCACCCAACCTGCTACGAGTTGGGATTGAACCGGTGACTCTCAGCATGAGAGTCTGCTGCTCTAATAACCCCGCCGGTCCTACAACACCCAACCGCCTCTGAGTTGGGATTGAAACAGCGACTCTTCGCATTTTTTTCTGTATAAATTATGTGATTGACAGGTTGCCCTGCCCCTCACATCATTAAACACTTTAGCAGTGAAGAGATGTCGAAGTTATTTGTTTCGTTTTGTACAATTAAACAATAAATAAAACTGCAACAGCAATTAAGAGTCCAAGATTTGCGGCTTGTTCAAACTACTTAATTAAATGAGTCGAACCAACACCATACTTAAGTTTTTTTCAGGGGACAACTTGATTGTTTTATGTTCAATCCACTTAAATTTGTAAAAACAATTAAATTAACTCGATCGATTTGTGTCTAGACAAAGGATTTGTGTGGAATCCTGCATTTTTTACATTGACGTTATATGCCAAAACAATTCTGTTACTGACAACTAGGTGGTGACTGTGCAGGTACACTCAGGCCACGGTTGTCCAAAAAACATCAATTATGTTCTGAATATTCAACAGCCACTTGAGTATTTACACTTTACTGCTGATATTTTGCACGCCGGCACTGTCACTTCACCGTTGTCTGTTTTGATTTCATCCTGGATGCTTTTGACTTCCATCAAGGATCAGCAGATGGTGAGACTTTCCTGCCAGTTATTTCCCATTGCTAATCAGACGGAGATGCAATACTCTGACTTGCTAATGCCCTCTTTGTTGAAATGACATCAAACATCGGGCTTCGGTACATCTTTCGGCAATTAGAGCCTTACCATAAGGCGCTAAACGCTTCTAACAGCATATATAGGTGAGATTGGCATATGCAGCATTATTATTCATGAATGGTAAGCTTTGTTCTGTGGGTTTTTGAAGTGCTGGGTGGAAAAGAGTTTTGCCGAACAAAGCGGAGACCCTCCTTATTTTAATCTTAATTAGCAATGACAAAGTTTTCATTTGACCGTGGAGGGATCCTGATGACTCTGTTGCAGTAATGACCAGCAGAATGCTTGTAACAGCTGTTTAATAATAAATAAAGAGATCAAAATACAATTTTTTTTTTTGCATACTTTATTTTTTAATTTATTATTATTATTTCATTATTTTTAATTATTTATTTATTTAATACCAGCTGCTTAACAATAAATAAGGAGATCAAAAGACAATTTATTTGCATTATTTATTTATTTATTTATTTATTTATTTATTATAATTATTTTATTTTTATTTATTTATTTAATACCAGCTGCTTAACAATAAATAAGGAGTTTAAAATACTTTTTTTAATACTTTATTTATTTATTTATTATAATTATTTTATTTATATTTATTTATTTAATACCAGTTGCTTAACAATAAATAAGGAGATCAAAAGACCAGTTATTTCATACTTTTTATTTATTTATTTATTTATTTATTTTTTTATTTAATACCAGCTGCTTAACAATAACAATTGTTTAACAATTTTTTTCTATTTGTTTGTTTGTTCGTTCGTTCGTTCGTTCATTCATCTTCTTCTTCTTCTTCTTTTTCTTCTTCTTCTTATTATTATTATTATATTCTTAATTAATTAATAATAATAATTTATTTATTTAATACTAGTTGCTTAGCAAAAAAAATAAGTAGGTCAAAAGACCAGGTTTTTATATATATTAATTTTTATATTTATTGATTTTTTCTAATTATTTATTTATTTATTTGTAATTATTATATATTTTTGAATTATCATTATTTTTATTATTATTAATAATATCATTATTATTATTATTATTATTATAAATTATTAATTATTATTAATTAATTAATTAATTAAAAACTAGTTGCTTAACAATAAATAAGGAGATAAAAAGACCAGTTTTTTCATACTTTATATTAATTAAGTAATTAATTAATTTAATACCAGCTACTTAACAATTAGTAAGAAGATCAAAAGACCATTTTTTTTTGCATACTTAATTAATATATTTATTTATTTAATACCAGCTACTTAACAATTAGTAAGAAGATCAAAAGACCATTTTTTTTGCATACTTAATTAATATATTTATTTATTTAATACCAGCTACTTAACAATAAACCTCATCAAAGAACCAGTATTTTTACTTTACATTTTATAATACCTTTTAATACTAATTATTTTGATTTGTTATCATAATTATAAACCCTTAAAATGTGTATGTTTTATTTCCATTTTAGTTAAAGTTTGGTTTAGTTTTTATTTGTAGTTTTCTCGATTTATAGGTAGTTACTTTAGTACTTCAATAGAAAAAAAGTGTGATTATATCTTGGTAACTAATATATAAATGTTAATTTTGATAGTTTAATAATCATTTAATCTAAATGATCTTTAAAAAAATACCAACTATTCTTAAATTACCTGTTTATAAATAATGCAATACTTAATTTAGTATTGAAAAAATAAATCATTAACAAAGTATAAAAATACAACCATTAGTCAAGAATAAAGCATGTATAGCTGTATTTATAAACCGCTTACTAACATCTATTAATGTAGAGTTAATGCTTAACAAATAATGAATTCACAATTTGCTAATGCTTAATAAATTATTCATAGTGTGTAGTTATTATAAAGTGTTACCAAACCATGTTGTTATGGTTTTATTTTTAGTTTCAGTCACTTGTGCAGTTTCTATATTTAGTTATTTATAGCTATATATTATTATACAACACTTACGTATGGCAGGCCGGCATCTCGGTTTCTCTCCACCACTTTTTTGACCTCATCCAGGCTGCCGTAGTCCCAGCGAGAGAGCTGGAAGCCCAGAGACCAGTATGGAGGGATGAAAGGCCTGCCAATCAGCTGGAGACACATAAAGCAAATGTTAAACATGCTCGACATCACAGGACTCCCTCAGGCGGATCTGCACGCTTCATCTGGGCCTATACTGTTTTACTTTAATCTTAATCAGCATTGACCAACTTTTCAGAAGTTCATGGAGGGTTCCTGATGACTCTGTTGCAATAATGACCAGCAGAATGCTTGTAATAGCTGCTTAACAATAAATAAGGGGATCAAAAGACCATTATTTGCATACTTTATATTTTTATAATTGATTTTTATTATTAATTTACTATTATTATTATTATTATTATTATTATTATTATTATTATTATTATTATTATTATTATTATATTTAATACCATTTTATTTCATTTTATTTTATTATAAACAATTGAAATTACTGTTTTTATTTCTGTTTTAGGCAAAGTTTGATTTAATATTTATTGACCAGCAGCATGCTTGTAACAGCTAATTAACAATAAATAAAGACATTAAAAGACAATGTTTTGCATAATTTATATTTAATTATTTATTTATAAAATTATTATAATTTATTTTTGTTTTAGTTCAAGTTTATTTTAGTTTTTATTTACCAGCAGAATGCTTGTAAATAAATCTATTATTATTATTATTATCATTATCACTATCATTAACATTACCATTACCATTACCATTATATTTATTACTCATTCATTCATTTTCTTTTCAGCTTATTAATCTGGGGTCGCCACAGCGGAATGAACCGGCAACTTATTCAGCATATGTTTTACGCAACGGATGTTCTTCCAGCTGCAACTCATCACTGAAATGCCAAATGACCAAGCCGGGGGCTCGAACCAGTGACCTTCTTGCTGTGAGGTGATCGTGCTACCCACTGCGCCACCATGACGCCCTATTATTATAATTATTATTATGAATAAAAAAATCATCATTTTTATTTCTATTTTAGTTAAAGTTTGATTTGATTTTTAATTCTAATTTTCAAATGTATTGGTCGTTACTTTAGTTACTTAAAATAGTTGAGAAATGATGTCTTGATTGACAGCATTGACAAATTTTTTAGAAGTTCATGGAGGCCTCCTGATGACTCTGTTGCAATAGTGACCAGCAGAATGCTTCTGACAGCTACTTAATAATAAATAAAGACATCAAATCATCAGTATTTGTATTTAATATCTTACTTTTTTTTTTTACTAATTATTTTGAATTGTTATCATAATTATAAACACAAAGTGTGTATGTTTTATTTCCATTTTAGTTTAAGTTTGAGTTTTTATTTGAGTTTTTATTTGTAGTTACTTTAGTACTTCAAAAGAAATACAAGTGTGATTATATCTTGGTAACTAATTGAAATAAAATATGTTTATGCTAGGCAAGGCAAACTGGCATAAAACACAATCTACTAATGGGGTAGGCCAAAGCAATCTTATAACAAAATGAAAAACAAGATTATTTAGCTTATCCCATTGGCAGATTATTTTGCTTGTTTTAAGAAAAACTTCACTTAATTTTGGCACATTATTTCTGAAAACAAGACAATAATTTTTGCTTATTGATTTAAGACTTTTTAGATATTTAAACTAGAATCAAGACAACAAATCTAGCAGGTTATATACAGGCATTAGAGATTGAAATTGAATACCTTTTAAGACTCTTTGCATAGATTTCAAGACCTCATCACCAATTTAGATTTCAACCAGTAACACTGTCAACATTTTAACTTGCAGTATATTTACTAAATACTGATTGCAAGTAACTAATCCTAAACTTAAACATTTTTGTATACTGAATAAAAATGGTAATCCAGCAGGTGGCGCCTTTACAACAGCAGGAATAACAGTGTTTCCCTGGTTACTGCAGTAAACAAAGCAGCGTGATGTCAAATCTAGCAGGAATGTTTTGATTTTATAAACTACACAGCATACCAATATTCAAAGATAAAATTCAGGCAAACTTTAGCATACTGATACCAAATTGAATACCTTGTAAAATAGCATTTAAGACTTTTTAATACTTTTTAAGGGCCTTAAATTTCTCTAAATTGATTTACCAATTTTTTTTATATTTTTTAAGACCCCGCGGACACCCTGTCTAGGCAAGAAAAGCTTTTTTTACAGTGTGCAAATCCACCCACAAGTGTTTCCACTGCGTCTATTTATATCGGTCAACAATGCTCACCTTTGTGAACTCGTCCACCACTGCCTCCGGTGTGTCTCCAACTAGGACATAAAAGTCCAAAACCCCTCCGATAGTCCGGAAGGTTACGGCCGGAGCCGGCTGGATAGTCACCTCTGCGCACACACACGTATCAGACAGACATAAACAACTTAAATAGCTCTAATTTGCTAACCTTTAACAAAAGCAGCCATTATCAAATTGCACTATACATGCTGGGCACAAACGTCACATCTTATATTATAAAAGATTATGACTTACACAAGGTTCATGTTTGTGACTGGCAATGCAATATGGAAAAAGAAGATATTACAATAACTAATGACTAAATAAATGGAGGATTTTGTGTAGCAGGGTTTCTGCAGTTTTCACAAAGTCAAATTTAAGACTTTTTAAGATCATTATGAATGAAATTTCAGATTAATTTTTTTGAATGGGCCAGTTGGGCCAATGGAACTTTTTTTTTCCCCAATTAAAAAAAAAAAAAAATAATAAATAAAATTATATATATATATATATATATATATATATATATATATATATATATATATATATATATATATATATATATATATATATATATATATATATATATATAAATTAGTTATTATGTCTTAACCACATACACTCACCGGCCACTTTATTAGGTTCACCTGTCCAACTGCTCATTTACAGCAACTCAATGCATTTGGGCATGTAGACATGGTCAAGACGATCTGCTGCAGTTCAAACTGAGCACCAGAATGGGGAAGAAAGGTGATTACAGTGACTTTTAACGTGGCATGGTTGTTGGTGCTAGACAGGCTGGTCTGAGTATTTCAGAAACTGCTGATCTACTGGCATTTTCATGCACAACCATCTCCAGGGTTTACAGAGAATGGTCTGACAAAGAGGAAATATCCAGTGAGCAGCAGTTCTGTGGGTACAAATGCCTTGTTGATGCCAGAGGTCAGAAGAGAATGGCCAGACTGGTTCCAGCTGATAGAAAGGCAACAGTAACTCAAATAACCACTCGTTACAACCAAGGTCTGCAGAAGAGCATCTCTGAACATACAGCAGAAGACCACACCGGGTGCCACACTCCTGTCAGCTAAGAACAGAAATCTGAGGCTACAATTCGCACAGGCTCACCAAAATTGGACAATAGAAGATTGGAAAAAAGTTTCCTGGTCTGATGAGTCTCGATTTCTACTGCAACATTCGGATGGTAGGGTCAGAATTTGGTGTCAACAACATGAAAGCATGGAACAATCCTGCCATGTCTCAACAGTTCAGGCTGGTGGTGGTGATGTAATGGTGTGGGGGATATTTTCTTGGCACACTTTAGACCTATTATTACCAATTGACCATCGTGTCAACACCACAGCCTACCAGAGTGTTGTTGCTGACCATGTCCATCCTTTTATGACCACAGTGTACCCATCTTCTGATGGCTACTTCCAGTAGGATAACGCACCATGTCATAGAGCGCGAATCATCTCAGACTTGTTTCTTGAACATGACAATGAGTTCACTGTACTCAAATGGCCTCCACAGTCACCAGAACTCAATCCAATAGAGCACCTTTGGGATGTGGTGGAACGGGAGGTTCGCATCATGGACAACAACAAATTTGCAGCACCTGCATGATGCTATCATGTCAATATGGACCAAAATCTCTGAGGAATTTTCCAGTACCTTGTTGAATCTATGCCATGAAGCATTAAAGCAGTTTTGAAGGCAAAAGGGGGTCCAACCTGCTTCTAGTAATGTGTACCCAATAAAGTGGCCAGTTAGTGTATGTTAAATAATGTGTCAAATCCAGCAAACAATACACACAGTACACTTCTTTTCAACACAACATTTTGCGGCGTTCACACTGAACGCATTCGACCAATAGCAACAGACTGGGTCAACGCACTAATCATCACAGATTAGCACAAAAATTAATCGCTAAACAAAAAAATTAATCACTAAACAAACCATATGGGAGTCGCAAGTGCAAATGGACAATTGTTTTTGACCTTGCATACGTATCAGCTTGCTGTTGGAGACCCCCAACACCAAAATATGACCTTTTATAATGCATAATAGGGGCTCTTTAAACAATTTTTATTGTAAGGAAGATAATTAAACTATATTGGTCAATAAAATTATCAAGTGAGTTGCTAAAAGTTTTATTGAGATGGATTGCAGGTGATTGGATGGATGTGTGGGCCTTATTGGGTAGCTTTACATAGACTTAGAAAAACTAAGACCCGTTTAAAATGATTGTAAGGCATACAAGACAAAACTTCAAGACTTAATCTAAATTTCAGGACTTAAACCCTGTGGACACCCTAAATAGTTACCCATAGCATTGCTGTTCATGAGGAAAACGCCAATGGATTGGCCGCTCTCATCTTCCAGACATGTAAAATAGGGGTAGTGGCCATACAGGTTGTGTGTGCCCTGCATAGAAAAAAAGAGATGGTATTTTTGTGATGGTATATTTCAACTTTTAAATCAATTTATGACACATTTGAGAATACGTACGTCTCATAATCTTTAAATATAAATGCCAGGATAGTCAATGAGTGTGACCCAACGTGTCAATTGTAATCCAAAAAAGGGGCTTTATGTGAAATATTTAAGATTTAAAAACGTCCCATTGTGGTGTCTGCACCAAATTGGATGTACAAAATATATTTTATAATATACATAGAAATAATGGTAATTTATGTTTCAGATAAGGTTAGTGAAAAAAGGATGTCAAAGCCATGGGTAAAATATTTAACTGTAATTAAAAAAAAATGTACAAAAAAAAAATTACAACAGAATCTAAACTGCATGTATTATTTATAAATAAATAAATAAATAAATAAATAAATAAATGAATGAATGAATGAATGAATGAATGAATGAATGAATGAATGAATGAATGAATGAATGAATGAATGAATGAATGAACGAACGAACGAACGAACGAACAGATGAATGAATGAATTAATAAATAAAAAATAATAAAAATATCAATTAAAAAAAATATATAAATACAAAATATAAATAAATACAAAAAACAAAACAAATGAATAAATCAGTAAAAATATAAATAAAATATCAAAACAAAATATAAATAAATAAAAAACAAATAAGTAAAAGTGTAAATAAAAATATAAATAAAATATAATTAAAAATTTAAATAAATAAAAACATAAATAAATAAATACATAAATAAGTAAAAATATAAAGAAAAATATAAAGAAAATATAAATAAAAAAATATAAATAAATAAAAAACAAATAAAAAAGAGCAAAAATATAAATAAAATATACATAAATAAATAAAGTAAAAATATACATAAAATATAAATAAAATATAAATAATATAAATAAATAAATAGTAGTAAAAATAGTAAAAATAAAAATAAAAAAATAAATAACAAATAAATAAATAAGTAAAAATATACATAAAAATATAAATAAAAAATAATTAAAAAATCTAAATAAATAAAAAACATAAATAAATAAATACATTAATAAGTAAAAATACAAAGAAAAATATGAAGATAATATAAAGAAAAAATATAAATAAATAAAAAACAAATAAAAAAGAGTAAAAATAAAAATAAAAATAAATTAATTAAATAAAAAAATAAGTAAAAATATAAATACACAATATAAATAAAAAATATAAATACAAAATATAAATAAATAAATAAATAAATAATGAATGAATGAATGACTGAATAAATAAATAAATAAATACATAAATAAATAAATAAATAAATAAATAATTAAATGAATGAATGAATGAATGAATGAATAAATAAATAAAGCAATTTGCTCACATTAGGATGCCAAACATGAAAAGAACCTCTGATTTGCACTCCTTATGACACTTTTATAATGAATCATTCATATTTTAACCATTATTTTTAAGTTATAAAGTAATAAATATCAGAAGATACGCATTTCTTGATCGCCAATTGTTTCTGCAGCACACAATGAGGCAATATTTTGACAATCATGCAAAGAGAAACGTTATTTATAAAAATTACACAGCTACTCCTGTCAATGTTGAAGCTTCTCGGCTCTTACTTGACAAGAAAATCATTATAATGCTTCTCCATAGGACTAATGCACTATAATTAGGCTCTTCTGACATCAAGTAATGTTTGTAAGATGCTATTTTCAGAAAATCTTGACATCCACAAAAGATCCCCTTAGAAGAGGCAATGTTATTCTGAATCACTAGTTTATGAATCAGACAGATGCAGTTCTTGACTCACTGATTCAGTTATCAGTAAATAAATAATTATTTATTTCCATTCAAATAACGTCAGAAGATTGTATGATTCTTTAATGCTGCTTTTCCACTCTTTTTAAAGGTTTACAGTCCCAAACCTTTAATCACCAATGGCATTAAAATATTTTGGGCCTTTTTATTTTTGGAAATAGGCAAAAATACATTGTATAAGTCAAAATTATCGATTTATTTTATGACAAAAATCATTAGAATATTAAGCAAATTTATTAAGAATGTTAGAATCAGAATATTAAGCACATATATTAAGAAAAACTAAATATTTTTATTAGAAGTCTGCACTGTTTAGAGCAGAGATGCCCAAACTAGGGCCCGCTGGCCCATGGTAACCTTTGATTTGGCCCGCCATCCCATCTGAGAAGAGAATGAGAATGATGGGGAGGGCTGGGGCGAATGCCTTTAGATCGTCATTTCTAATTTAATATAACCTTTTTTGTTTGTGTGTTTTATTGCTGAGCTTCAAAAAAGCTAACTAAAATTATATGTTTTAATTAAATGTTGTAAATGAATCCGATTTTTTTTAAAGTAAATACTGTCACTTGACAATGCAGAAGAAATGGGCAAGCAAATCAGGTGCAGCTTGACTGTATTCGGCATTGAACTACTGTAATAAATTAATTATACATTGTTTTAAATTATATTGCATTAGATAATATAAAGCAATGTTTTCTACTTATTTTTAAATTATATTAAATAAATAGGGAAATTACCAATGGCAACTTTAATGTAATAAAATTTGGTATATTTACCATTGGCCCACCACCCTCAATAAAGTTTTGTTTCTGGCCCTTCATAAGAAAAAGATTGGGCACCCCTGGTTTAGAGCTTAATTTGGACATTTCTAAATATTTAGATCTTTTTCAAACCCTCAGATTACGGATTTTTAAACAGTGGTATCTTAGCCAAATATTATAATAACAATATTTATATTATATTGAATTATATAACTATAACTTATATATACATATATATAATAAATAAACTAATTTGAAAAAGCTAAATAATAATAAAGTATAAAAAAAATAATAAAAAATGTAAATAATATTAATAATAACTTAAAAATAAATACAATTTATTATTATTAATAATAATAATAATAATAATTTAAGTAATAAATAATAATAATAAAATAATAATAACTTAACCAAAAAAATACATTAATAATAATAATAATAATAATAATAATAATAATAATAATAATAATAATAATAATAACTTTAAAAAGTAATAAATAAATACTTCTACTACTACTAATAATAACAATAATAATAATAATAATAATAATAATAATAATAATAATAATAACAACAACAACAACAACAACAACAACAACAACAACAACAATAATAATAATAATAATAATAATAATAATAATAATAATAATAAAGAATAGTAATTAAAATAAAAATAAATAAACAAATTTATAAAGCAAAATAAATAAATAAATTGATTATAAAAAAAGAATAAAAAAATTATAATAACAATAACAACAAAAATAAATAAAAATTAATATAAATAATAACTTAACAAAATTAACAAACAATAATAATAATAATGATAATGATAATAATAATAATAATAATAATAATAATAATAATAATAATAATAATAATAACACAATTAATACAAATTAATAATAATAATAATAATAATAATAATAACTTAAAAAGTAATAAATAAATACTACTACTACCACTACTACTACTACTACTAATAATAATAATAACAAAAATAATAATAAATAAATAAACTAATTTAAAAAAGCAAAAAAATAATTAAATTATAAAAAATAAAAAAACGTAAAAAATATTAACAATTTATATAATAATAACGTAACAAAAATGTATAAAAGTAAACATTAATAATAATATTTTAAAATTAACTAAATAAGTACCTGATTAACTGAATGGCTGATTAGTATTCCAAACCAATATACAAATCACCAGTGAAATCTGGACCACAAAAAACATTGTTTGATTGCCCAGACAACAGTTTTTTGTGGTCCAGAATCACTGGTGATTTGTATATTGGTTTGGAATACTCTGAAAACATTCATACACAAGATCTAAATGTTAAGACTCACGCCATTGGGGAAAGAGTCTCTTGTGAAGATAGGCCAGGTCCTCCAGTTTGTGTCATGGCGGAAGGTCTGATGGACGTGCTCTCCGAGGCCATAAATATTGTGAGAGGGAAGTTTAGCTGAGAGCTGAAGGTACTGATCAGCAAAAACCAGTGGCCCAATGGTGGTGTCAAACCTGACGCAGCAAGAGAAGAAAAGAAGCTGTAGCAAGCAAGTTGATATAAATCCTGCATGACACTTCAGCTTGTGGATGAATATCACGAAACCTGACAAATGCATGTTCATTGTCCCAAATGACACACTATACACTGTAAAAAATGATTCATTGACTTTGCATAAAAAAGAGAGTAAACTGGCTGCATTATTACTACTAAGTAAACAAACTATGTGCACTATTCTACACTACCTGACAAAAGTCTCGTTGCCTAAGAAAGTTTTAGGAACAACAAATAATAACTTGACTTCTAGTTGATCATTTGACATCAAAAGTGGCTTATATGAAAGGCAAATGCCTCTAGATTACGCTTATTTTACCAAAATAAAATATGATCATGCCTTGATTTTTAATTATTTAATTAGGACAGTAGGGTCTGACTTTGCTTAGACAGAAGTCTTGTCACTTAACAGAAATAATGTACATATATTCAGTATAGAATTCAGTATAGAATATAAAGTCATGCTGCAGTGGAAAAAGAACTAATATTGTGTAGGACTTCCATAAGCTTGGAGGACTGCATCCATACATCTCTGCAATGACTCAAATCACTTATTAATAAAGTCATCTGGAATGGCAAAGAAAGTGTTCTTGCAGGACTTCCAGAGTTCATCAAGATTCTTTGGATTCATCTTCAATGCCTCCTTCTTCATCATATCTCAGACATGCCCAATAATGTTCATGTTTGGTGACTGGGCTGGCCAATCCTGGAGCACCTTGACCTTCTTTGCTTTCAGGAACTTTGATGTGGAGGCTGAAGTTTTAGAAGGAGCGCTATCCTGCTGAAGAATTTGCCCTTTCCTGTGGTTTGTAATGTATTGGGCAGCACAAATGTCTTGATACCTCAGGCTGTTGATGTCGCCATCCACTCTGCAGATCTCTCACACGCCCCCATACTGAATGTAACCCCAAACCATGATTTTTCCTTCACCAAACTTGACTGATTTCTGTCAGAATCTTGGGTCCATGTACTTCTTGTGCTCAAATAAATCATTCATAATATACAGTACGTTTCTGTCTATTGTTTTACAATTAAAAATTTGTGGTATGTGAAAAGACTAAAAGAGTTGTGTTAGAAACCCCAGTACATGTGTTGTCATCAGACCTCTGCACAAACAAGGAGAGGGAGAAAATCACAAGACATTGTCTCAGAAAAATAATTCCAGAAATGTCATTTTGCATGATTTTGACATCAAATTCAAAACATATACTCAGGAGATATGTAGCTTTTGACCTATTACTTGTTTGTGTTGCTCCAGGACTAATTTCACACATTTGTTTATGAAATAATAAAATGTTTAGTGCGGTGCAATTTTTTTACATTACTTAAGCATCTCTAACTTTTTTTTAGTTTTAGCATTATAAACTCTAGATGATGGATAAAAAAGCCCAGAGTGTCTTCTTCTCAAAGATACATAAACTGTGAATGTAGACCAAATTATTCAGCAACTGTAAAGGTTTCAGTTTGGGATGATTGTTTTTGAGAAAGTGCCTCTGACGGTGAGGGAAAGGAGGACACCGATATAGTCTCAGAAAACATTTTACAGAAATCTCATTTTGCATGCTATCTTCATCAAATTTGAAATATAAACTCATGAGACACTTGGCTTTCAAGTCATATTTTTTCTAGGACATTACATTAATGTTTTCCTGTGTTTGTATATGGAAAAACAAATATTGAACACAATACAAATTTTTTTCTCATAACTTCATAATGTATAACTTTTTATATTTTTCAACATATAACATCCCCTTTTACCACAGTAAAGCTCAAAGTGTCTTCTTTCCAATGATACCCAGTTTGTGTTTGTAGCTTACTGGGGTCAGGAACTGTTACTGTTTAAAGTTAGATAGGTATAAATCCCCAAAATTGAATGACTCATTTATTTTAGAGTACAATAACCTATCGCTTTTTATCGTGTACACTTATGCACTTGTACACTCAACCGTGTAGTGTAAGAGTTTAGTATCATTCCAAATGGAACACTAACGTTTTTTATTTAATGGAAATTCAAACCATTTTACAGACAATGTTTAGCAATTGCCAAATTAGTGAAATAAATGACCAAACTACCAAATATTACCTTTCATGAGTACAACCACAACCACCATTGAAATTCTGCAACCGAAATTGCACACTTCCCTACTACAGTATACAGTACATTAAAAAAAGCATGCGAGTCATATGTCTGAATTCATAGTATTCGAAAACAGTCGGCCAAAAGTACCGGGCTGAACTACTACCAGCAAGATTCTTTATTCATTCATTTTCTTTTCGGCTTAGTCCCTTTATTAATCCGGGGTCGCCACAGCGGATGAACTGCCAACTTATCCAGCACATGTTTTACACAGCGGATGCCCTTCCAGCTGCAATCCATCTCAGGGAAACATCCATACACACTCATTCACACTCATACACTACGGACAATTTAGCCTACTCAATTCACCTATACCGCATGTCTTTGGACTGTGGGGGGAAACCGGAGCACCTGGAGGAAACCCACACGAACGCAGGGAGAACATGCAAACTCCACACAGAAACACCAACTGACCCAGCCGAGGCTCGAACCAGCGACCTTCTTGCTGTGAAGATATAGCACTACCTACTCGCCACTGCGTTGCCAGCAAGATTCTTTATAATACAAAATGGTATAGAATAGTGCATAAAAACGCAATTTTAGACACAGCCTATGTCTTTAAACAAAGCCCAAAACCTCTGAAACAATTTATGTCCACACCACAAGAAAACACTATAACATAAGCTGATAGATGTATTATTTTATGTTGAAGTAAAATGTTCACTTTAAAATAATGGTCTATTAGTTAATGTATTTACTAACATGAACTAATAATGAACAATAGTTATAAATCATAGTTCAACATTCACTAATGTGTTATTAAACTCCAAAGTTGTGCTTGTTAACATTGGTTAATGCACTGTGAGTTAACATGAATCAACAATGAACGACTTTATTTTCATTAACTATTGGTAACACAGACGAATAATTACTGTATTGTTCATTGTTTGCTCATGTTAGTAAATCCGTTAACCTAAACTAACATTAACTAATGGATCATTATTTTGAAAGTGTTACAATCTACTTATTCTCTAGAGCTAAACTGATAGCCACGAATAGTTTGTCTGACCCAAGCACCTCTTTATCAGAAGCTCTGCTTTGAGTTTTAAAAATAACATCACCACAGATAAGATTAGAATATAGGACACGTAAAGTCTTTATGAAATATCAATATATGCTGAAACCTCAACGTGAGCCATGCGTTCCCATGATTAACACAATTCTTATAAGGGTTTTAAGTCATAAATGTCAGGAGATAAAAGATTAGTGAATGGTTTTGCAACACACAGACAATGTGGCAATGGTCATGTAAAGGGAAATGCTGGTGTTTAGAAAATGTTTCCAATATACTGTGCAGAAGCACTTTGCAAAGTTATAATAGTTAACGAAAACGAACGAAAAAACGAAAACTGAAATTTAAAATAATTGTCGTTAACTGAAATAAAAATAAAAACGAGTTTTTTTAAAAATTAGAACTAACTGAAACTATATTGTGTACATACAAAACTACTGAAATTAACTAAAATATAGCAAAAACCTCTTTCGTTTTCATATTTGTGAATGCATTTAATACATAATCTTACTGTAAGCCGTTTAGAAGTAAATCCAATTCGCACTAAAGGTGTTTCACCCATTTGCACTTCAAGAGTTTGTAATCCTGCTGCCATTGGCTAGATCGAGCCGGTTCCAGTCAGTCCTCACTGTTGCTCCCGCGACCAAAACAATGAGTGGACATGACAGCAGCACGGTGACAGCATTACTGGCACTTAAAACTATTACTTTAACATATGTGTGCCCAATAATGGGTTTTATTTCTGTATCGCGATCGCGAACTAATCTTTTTAACCGGATCTTCTAAGTGAACCGGTTGAACTAGTTAACCAAAACGAACTGAAGTTAAGCACTTATCTACAAACTACTTACTTTTTAAAAAGCCTTATACCCCCCTTTGACTCTAAATAATCTAATATATACTCTAATTCAGTTATTAGAACAGTAACGTTACACTGAGATGAAATTTGAGAAGCGGTGAACAGATACCGCGAATGCCTGATTCAGTGAACCAAACACAAACAGCACATGACAGCCTGCTGCGACTGAACTAAACTTGAACAACTGCAACACTGGTAAACCGAGGGTTTAAATGAGAGGATCTGGTGAAAAAAACTTAAGTTTATTTCATAACAGAAAATCGTATTGGAATTTAAATAAGTGAATCATGATTCAGTTGGGTTGCAAAACTTTACTGTGAGACATTTTTCAGATCATGCCATGGTGATGTTTTAACTGACTGAAATTCTTATTGCTGACTACATAATTTTGGTATGTTGAGTGTTACAACCCTATGATTCTCTTGTCTCATCTGTTTCTCTGCTTTACCTAGAATACATCTGATTGGCCACTTCCAGC
This sequence comes from Danio kyathit, assembly GCA_903798195.1. Taxonomy (NCBI): domain Eukaryota; kingdom Metazoa; phylum Chordata; class Actinopteri; order Cypriniformes; family Danionidae; genus Danio; species Danio kyathit. The sequence goes on along the minus strand of LR812536.1, from coordinate 8,617,871 downwards.
TGATTGCTAGTTCCTGATTGGCCCACAGTGTTTTAAAAACCATGACACAACTTCCTTGTCGGCCATCTTGTTTTGGTCACTTGCTTTGTGTTTGTTGAAACGGTTGTTTGTGGTATAGTGCAGAGTTTTTGAATGTTAGGTTGTTTGTCGTATAGTGCAGAGTTTTGAAGGTTAAAGTTGTGACTACAGATTTGTGAGTACTGAATGTTTTGGTGTGACTAGAGATTTGTGAATACTGTTTGTTTTGTGTTTGCTTTGTTTATACTTTGTTCCACTGGCTTGTTAGACCTTTTTGCCTCCTGACTATGATTTTTGGATTGTCCTTTAAATATGGTTGTCTGTTTTGTAAATAGTTTGTAAATAGTGTATATATATTGGGATAGTAAGGAGTTTGACGCCGTTTGATTTGTAAAACCTTTTGATCTCTGTTTTTGTGTTAGGTAGTTAGGGTAGTGAATTGTATTTTCTTTTCTTTCATTTTTTGAACAGGTAATTTAGAGATTTAAAATAAAGGAATTTTTGTTTGTTATTTTGGCCTTGTCAGCTCCCGAATTCAAACCCCAATAAATCTTTGATTTCATTTTCTTTGTCTTGTCTTTCATGTTGCGCACCATCCCTAGACAGTGCGTAACATGAGTCCAAACATCCGCGTTAAATATCTGAACTTCCCATCACTACTGTGTATCTAACCTCAGAGCAGCCTTGCACACATATTGTACTTAAGGCTGCTGTCTTGTGGGCTGTTGTATTTGAATTTGAGGATGGGTATGGTATTGGTAGATGATAGTGTTCATGTATCTTCTAAAAAAAATGTATGGCTGAGTTTTTATTATACATGTTGATTTTGAATCTTGCATCTAACAATTACCCTTATTTAGAAAAAAAAAAACTAAAACTAATAAAAACCAAACTAAAACTAAGTCATTTCAAAATATAGAAACTAATAAAAACTAGTAAATCTCCCTCTAAAAACTAATTAAAACTAACTGAATTTGAAAACAAAAAGTCAAAACGAAATAGAAACTAAAACTAATGAAAAACCCAAACTATTATAACCTTGGCACTTTGCTTTCTTTAAATGTTCCTTTCAAATGTTATAAAAATTATATGTGGTTATCATTACATTTAATATTTATAAGAATTGAATTAAAAAGTTACACAGAATCCTACAACAAGTCACTTTGCATTCAGTTGCCATACAAATCGTAAACAAAATAAATAAAAGATTATAAAAGTCAAACAGGGTGACATGGTGGCTCAGTGATTAGCTCTGTCGCGTCACAGCAAGAAGGTCACCGGTTCGAGTCCCGGCTGGGAGCTTATGTATGTAAAGCTTATGTATATAGTGTTGTTTTGTATGGGTTATATACACAGAAGTGTTGTTCAGCCATTAAAATTTTCTGCCGAAAGATTGATTATTTTCAGTTTCATAAGGGACCTTTTACAGCATCGATAATGTAGATTTTTATTTAGTTTAACGAAAAAACATAAGTAAACAGCGCTATTCTGCCTAGCCTGCTTTACTGAGCTGAAGTTGGCTTTATATTCACATTGGTTCATTTTTGAACAATGACAGCCTGTGACAAGCTCCCTATATTGTTTACCGTGCTACTCTGAATATTCAGTCTGATATAGCATGTAAGTACGGCTTAGTAAAAAGTGTTATTCCTGCTCGCCGCCGGCCAACCACTAAGCGTACAGTAGTCGCTTTAGAACAAAGGATGTGAGACCAGCGATTCTTGCATGCATGAAATATTGCACATCATGTCAAGTTTTGCTTGCTACACAACTGAAAACCTGCTAGATATAATAAAGTTTTTCGATCAGAATTGTTGTATCATAAAGTCCTATAAAGTTTTCTAACTGGTGAAAGACACGAACTAGTGGGTCTTTGTCTTCTTTAGGGTCCTATCATACACCCGGCGCAATGCGGCGCAAGGTGCGATGCAATTGTTGTTTGCTAGTTTCAGCTTGACGCAAGAGTCATTTTGACATTTTTCACCGCGCTGTTTAAATAGCAAATGCATTTGCGCTCATATGTGCGCCCATAGGCGCTCTGGTCTAAAAAAGGAGGTGTGTTAAGGTGCATTGATGGCGCGTTGCTATTTTGAGGAACTAGAATAGACTGTTCAATAGACCAGCTAAGAGGAGGTCTAAAGTCCAGCGCAGAGTGCGTTAGTTGTGCACCTCGCTTAAACATTGCTTAATACACAAAGGATGTACAGCAATACACAAATAGCTTGCAAATGAAAAAGAATTAAAGGAATAAAATATTACAAAAAATATTATTTTCTACATAAATATAAAAACCACTGCCTTCATGCCTTCTTCATCTCGGAGGGATTTTTCAGTTTATTCATGACAATTTGCTTTTAAATAATGTTATTATTAGTAGTAGCAGTATTATTTATTATATGCATATTTATATTTGTTTTATTAAAAACAAGCTTCAATTTGTCCATCTGTCAGGTTTTAGACCATATGGGGCATAGCATGCGTGTTTGGATATAACTCATTTTTTTGACCACACTTCGTTATTATTGTTGATTTATTCATTTGCTGGAAAGTATTACTAAATTTAGAAATAGTTTTGAAACAAATATTTGTGATTAACAAACGAAAATAATTATGTAGGCTAATAGGTGTCTGTGCGTACAACGCATTTCCTAATCCACGGAAGAGAGTGAAAGTGAAAGTAAAGAATGAGGAGACTCATTCTCTCATTCTCGCGCTGCAGATGGTCTGTTTAACCTATCATACACCCGGCGCAATGCGGTGCAAGGTGCGACGCGAATGTTGTTTGCTAGTTTCAGCTTGACGCAAGAGTCATTTTGACATTTTTCACTGCGCTGTTTAAATAGCAAATGCATTTGCGCTCATATGTGCGCCCATAGTTGTTCTGGTCTAAAAAAGGAGGTGTGTTGAGGCGCATTGCTGGAGCGTTGCTATTTTGAAGAACTAAAATAGACTGTTCAATAGACCAGCTAAGAGGAGGTCTAAAGTCCAGCACAGAGCGCGTTAGTTGAGCACCTCGCTTAAACATTGCTTAATACACACAGGATGTACAGCAATACACAAATATCTTTGCAAATGAAAAAAAATTAAAGGAATAAAATATTACAAAAAATATTATTTTCTACATAAATATAAAAACCACTGCCTTCATGCCTTCTTCATCTCGGAGGGATTTTTCAGTTTTTTCATGACCATTTGCTTTTAAACAATGTTATTATTAGTAGCAGTATTAATTTTTATATGCATATTTATATCTGTTTTTTTAAAAACAAGCTTAGATTTGCCCACCTGTCAGGTTTTAGACCATATGGGGCATAGCATGTGTGTTTGGATATAACTTAGTTTTTTGAGCACACTTCGTTATTATTGTTGATTTATTCATTTGCTGCAAAGTATTACTAAATTTAGAAATAGTTTTGAAACAAATATTTGCGATTAACAAACGAAAATAATTATGTAGGCTAATGGGTGTCTGTGCGTACAACGCGTTTCCTAATCCACGGAAGAGAGTGAAAGTGGAAGTAAAGAATGAGGAGGCTCATTCTCTCATTCTCGCGCTTCAGATGGTCTGATTAACTGTTTTCTCGCTAGTGAAGCGCTCAGTTATTCCACTTACAAAGTCCCCCATGTAAATAGCAAATGCGCTATGGCATGACGCAACTGACTCTTAAAGGGAATGGGAGATGAGACTCTGATTGGTTTATTCTCAAAACACACCTATAACTCATTAAGAGAATAAACTCAACCCTGTTAGACCATGTGCTGCGGCGCAAAGTGGAATTTTCCATCATTAAAATAGCAAAAGTGGATTCTGACATGCTCTTAATGCTTTTGCGCCCTGCGCTTTGGACTTTGCGCATAGATTGTTAAAATAGGGCCCTTAATGTGCGCATTCATGATATCAGGAGGCGTGGCTTTGTATGGCAGGGAAAGAATTGTGTTTCAAAAGATATTATGCTAAACGGCTAGCATTTTGGCAATCAACTACTGCGCACCTTTAAGTTACTAAACCTATGTAATCTAACGAAATACAATGCTTATTACATTTTAAAGTACATGTTTTGTAATCTTTAGTGAAATACTTTTAAAAAGCAACCTTCCCAGTCCTGCTTACAAAGAACCAAATACAATGCGTGAGAACTATAAGACTCATAACTAACCCTATACCTGACTGTCAATTTTCAAAGTACACAAAAAACCTACGCACAAAGGCAGACACAACTAAAGGAAACAAACCAATTTCCATCAACAGCATGTAGACGTCAAGACAAAAAAAAAACCTTGTTTGCATTGCTTCAGGCTCTCTTTCTCTCTCTCTGGATTCTTTCATGCCTTTAATTTCAGTCTTCTCGCTGTTATTTTGATTTTTCATTTAGTCAAAGAAACCCTCTGAAATGATTCCGTACTGCATTGTTAGCAATACGCAAAGAGTCAACATATGATCTGCATTTAAAAAGCAAGAGAGAAAGACGAAAAGCTCTGCACTCACAGGAGTTTTTGTGGCGTTGTTCTCCAGATTTTCAGTCCAAAGGGCTTCTGGATGATCTCTACTCTGTATTTTAAGGGTCCGGTGGGAGGGTTGGAAGGGACTTGCACGTGTTCATGAGGAACTTCAAACCTGTCTTGCTTTGCATCGGTGATCTGGTAAACAAAAAATACATCGCACACCATTATATACATGTTTACCTATTATATAAATGACACCGTGGCTATTTGGGTCAATTCGCAAACAGACCTTAAATCGAAAGCGGTTTTCTGTCTGCATTTCACCCTGGAAGGTCAAGTCCTTAATATCAGCTCCAAAAAGAGATGGAGCATTCATTCTTGTCAGCTTGGTCTCGATATCTATACAAAAACAAACATTTTTTTCATGACGTTTTAGTGAATTGTCAGCTTTACTTCCTATAGAGTACTGTACATTTCATTCATTCATTCATTTTCTTTCCGGCTTAGACCCTTTATAATACTTTACATTTATTAAAAGTTAAAACTGAAAAAGCTTCAACTTGGAAACACTTTAGTTTAAGTCACAATTCATTTAATCAACTACTGGCTTATTACCTGCCTAATATTAAAGGGCACCTATGATGAAAATCATCTTTTGTAAGCTGTTTGGACAGAACTGTGTAGGTAGAGTGCGTCCACAATTATACTGGGGTGATATAAAGACAATAAGTCTTTTTTTTTATATTCTGACGTAAAAATAGGATCCAAATCCCTCCCATTTTGAGGCTGACCGCAACGTGAGGTAGGAGTGCTGTTTCCCCACCCACTGATTTGATTGACAGCCGCGCATTAACATGTCTACATAGTAACGTGTATAATCATATCCACAAGACAGGACGTGCACAATGAAACTGGGATTAAAAGATCTGTTCAGCTCTCTGTGATCATCAATCATCATCAAATGTGATCAAGAATGAGTTTTACAAGTTTAAAACATTTTTAAAACAGTGCATGTTTATAATGATTTACAGCGATTTTCCCGTCTTTATCACCACAGCCGCGTGTCAGTACAATTATATAAAGATTTAAAAAAAAAAAGACGCTTCAATCCCGGTTTGTGGACAATAAATCTGGTTTATTTTGTACATTAACATCACGGATATCTATACCCTCTTAAGTCCCAAGGTGTTTTTTTACATGCATTTTTTATTTCTCTTTGCTATTTGGGCTTATTGGAACCTAATAAAAAATAAAAATCTAAGTATCATCTTTTGATATGATGTACTTTTATAGAAAAATTACGTCCATATATGTGGACTCATGGTCCGAATTTACATAAAACACCTTTTCCTGACTGTTTTTTAATGCATATATAACATATAATTTTTTTTTTGAACTTGCTTTGACTATCAGAGAGTAAAAACAACTTTTTTTCCCCCATTTTGGACAGTTAAAAATAGGGTTTGGGACATTTCATATGCTGCAAAACAGTTGCAGGATGACACTGTATGTCTGTAACAAAATATAAAACATTCAAAGTATTTTAAATAGCCACTTAAGTGGACACTTAAGCCTTAAGAGGATACAGCAGTGTATATTAACATGTATCCTGTCAAATTTGCCATGCAAAAACAGTTTAAAGTTAAACGTGAATTTTGTAATGACATTGTGTGTGACTCATTGTTGCAGAAAGGCTTGAATTAACTCCACAACAAATACATCAAATAATCATTGGGAAAGTTCTTACTGTGGTATTTCTCACAAACGTTATGTGAGATTTGCTTCCTTCACGTCTGTCACTGTGCTGTTTATCTGACGCATGCAGCTGGAGATTAAGGCACACTCTGACAGGCATGTGGGAACAGTGGGCGGGAAGAACTAACTCATTTGCATTAAAGGGCACCTAGGTTACCCCTTTTTCCAGATTTAATATAAGTCTTTTGTGTCCCCAGAATGTGTCTGTAAAGTTTCAGCTCAAAACACCCATCAGATTATGTATTATAGCTTTCACTAGTTTGTATTTTATAGCTGTCAACAGCTTTTTGCTGTTTTTGTGTACTGGGCCTTTAAGGCTAGTCCTCCCCGCCCACCGTTCCCACGTGCCTGTCAGCGTGCCTCAGTCTCCGCCCTCGGCTGCCTCAGACAACTGACAGACATAAGGAAGCAGACCTCACGTAACGTATGTGAGGAAAAACTACAGTAAGAACTTTCCCAATGATTATTTGATGCATTTGTTGTGGAGCTGCAACAATGAGTCACACACAATGTCTTTACAAAGTTCACGCACAGACACAGACACATACACACAGCGCGGAAACACACACATACAGCGCGCATTTAGCTTTGCACTGTCTTTGTACGCAAATGTGACAGGAGACAAGTGAATATCCACTGCTGTATGGATATCTGTTACGTTAATATACAAAATAAACCTGATTTAACGTCCACAAACCAGGATTGAAGCATCTTCTTGTATAATTGTTCTGACACGCGGCTGCGGTGATGAAGTAAAGCTGAAGTAAATCGCTGTAATTCATTAACATGCACTGTTTTAAATGATTTTAAACTTGTAAAACTCACTCTTGATCCCATTTGATGATGATTGATGATCCTAGCAAACTGAACAGACCTTTTATTCCAGGTTGCTTTGCGCACATCCTGTCTTGTTGATAGGATTTTAAACGTTACACCGGAGACATGTTAATACGCAGCTGTCAATCAATTCGGTGGGCGGGGGGACCGAACTCCTACGTCAAGTTGCGGACGGTCTCAGAACCGCTCCAATTGGTCCACCTTTTTTATGTTGTTAAATTGAAAAAAAAAAGGACTGGGTGTGTTTATATCACTCCAATATGAGGGTCTACACACTATACCTACACATATGTCTGTCCAAACAGCTTGAAAAGTAGATTTTTCACCATAGGTGCCCTTTAAAGGCACAGGCAATAAAAAAGCTACATTGTGTTCAGAGCAGAAAATTCCAATATTCTGAAAGGTACAATCAATAATCTGATGGGTGTTTTGAGCTGAAACTTTACAGACACCTTCTGGAGACACAAAATACTTCTCTTAAATCTTGAAAAAGGGGTAAAATAGGTGCCCTTTAAGATATTAACTGTTTATTAGTAATTATAAAGCATGATCTTATTCTACATCTCTAATCCTACCCTAAACCCAGTGACTACCTTATTGACTAGGTAGTTAGTAGTTTATTGAGCTGAAAGTCTTAGTTAACGGTTTGTTAATTGTGTGAATTGTGACAACAGAAAGTGTTAGAGAAACTTTAGTGCATAATCCCAAAATTATTATAATCAAGTGCATTAAAAGGTCCATTGAAACCAAAATGTTTTCAGTTCAGTCTGTCCTTTTAAACATAGCTTTAATGCTAAATAAATGCAACAATGCTATAATTCTGGATATGGACACAAACTGTCTAGCCTTTCAATTATATAATTTTGAACACACAAGAAGACACTGATGCAAATGACCAAAAAGTGCAATTGTGTGGTGCATTTCAACAGCCTATAAGCAACATCTTTAGAAACTTCTAAAGATCTCCTTTAGAAGCTCAGAGATGTATATTCAGACAGCAATTAAATCACCAAACATTCTTGATTTTTGTCAAAATAAAGTAGATTATTCAGCAGTGTTGTTTTTTATTAAGACAGCAATAAAATCACCAACTATACTGTATTTATATAAAATTTCTGTCTGGTTCTCGAATCTGACTGGCTTATAGCCATGCGATATTCTGCAATAACAGCACTCGTACAGCCTCCTCACCCTTGTGTATTACTCCACCCACATAGAGTGACATCAGATCAATAAACTCAACACAGTTTGACAAAAATTGTAGCTGTTGGACAACATAATGTACTTTTGAGGCTGTTTTAGGCGAGAATGTAGTTGTTTAGATTGCAACTAAGCAGTTTATTTTTAAGGATAGTGCCTATTTTAAAATATTTTAAATTTTAGAGAATCTAGCAGCCCTGTATATTGAGTAGAGCAAAGAAAATAACAGTTGACGATCCCCCACAAGATGGCAACAGAGACCGCATAATACATCCTTAGGGTAGAAAAAGCATTTTCTCAGAGTAAATTTAAAACTACAGCTGATCAAATCATTATAAAAAGTGTAAGTGACATTCTAAGTCGATCTCTCTCTTTTGTATGTTGTAGTTCTGTATTTATACCATAGTAGTCTGGTAGTGTTTGCTTTGCTTTGGCTTTTTTCGTGGTTAATTATTGTGATCTCCTAAATGCAACAGAGAAATACTGGAAAATCTCTGTAGACTGATGGCATTTCGTGTCGTTCTGCCTTATAATCTTAAAATGTGAGCAAAATCACTCGTTTTGTCATCACTTTAGACATTACGCTAGAGAATCATTCAAACACTAGCTCTAAAGTGATGTTGGTGAAGTAGCAACAGTTTCTGCTCTTCTGACGGTCAGCTGCAGGTGTAAATGAGTGGCGGAAGAAAGTAGTCCCTCATAGAAAAAGGATTTTTAGACTCTCTATGTTTGATTTTCTTTTTTATACACACGATTATGCCATTGAACTGTTGTATAAGCATAATATCCCACTTGTAGCAGTGCAATATGGCTGTATATTGGCACTGCTGGAGTACTAAGCCAAAACACTCCTGGCAGTGCCAATATACATCCATATCGCACTGCTACTCGTGTGATGATATTGCTCATATATATGTGAGAGACTATAGAAACTCTCCTCATCACTCAAGATCAATAATGACCACAACACAAACATTTACATAAGATTACATAAAGAGCTTATAAGGGTTATTTCATCCCCTACATTTATTATGAGCATAAGTGATGAGCAAAATGGATTACACTTTTTATTATGCAAATGAATATACTTTTATTTACCATCAAAAGCTCCGCCATTTGTTTCACACCACATGTAAATGTAACAGAAATAGTGAAGAAGGGAGAGTGTTCCCCTGATTTAACCTTGCTGATTGTTGAAATACCATGGTGAAATCTGATATGCCAACATTAACGGAATCTCAGAATAACTGGCTCACGACAAAAGAGACTTATCTGATACCCAGTGATACATACTGCATTATAATGTTTTATTACAGTATGTCTCGTTGCAGGACTCACGTGTGCTGTCAGGATTGCTTATTCTGTCCGCGGTGTAGCCGTGATTTTTGGAAAAGAAGCACCAGGGGACGTTGGTCTCATCCAGGGGGCTCCAGCAACAGGCTCTTTCCAAACATTTTTGCTGTAAGGAGACACGAGGAATGTTTAGAAAAGCATGCTGGGTGTCTTTGTGTAATGTAGGAGATATTCAGCGCTGTGTACCTGAGATGCACCGCCGTCAGGAAAACAGTCCACTCTGTCTGTTAGAGGAATGTTGGGACATTCTGGGACGATGTCTGGGTCAGATCCTGAATCTGATTTTGGGGAAACATTTACATTACATTAACATTTAATTTGGGAACAGTTAGCAGATGGACATTTTGATATAGAATTACAAGATTCATAAGTAATTCCAAACAACAACAAACAAAGTTTTATTCTTGCGAAGGCTAATTTTATTGGTTTCAAGAGTTCACACTTAGCTGATTTACTATAAAGTGCATTTGGCATGATCTGCTGTGAGAGAGCCCTGAGCTCATAAGATCCTCGAGCCTGGGGCTCTCTCCCGTTTGCAAGGCGAGAGGGGAGTTTGAGCTCAGGTAGATCTCGAGAACTCCCCTCTTATTTAGGGCTATTGACAAATTAGAAATTGTTATATAGAGATACACTGCTGGTTAGGAGCTCGACTGTAGTGCTTATATTGATCAATTCACTTATGACGCAGGTCTTTGGAGTGTGGGAGGAAACTGGAGGACCCGGGGGGAACCCATGCGAGCACGGGGAGAACATGTAAACTTTACACAGAAACACCAACCGGCATGTTAAGGACCTGAACCTCTGGTTATTTATAGTGAGTTAGGAATCGTCTGATTGGTGACCCATGCATTAGTTAATGCGGGACCAGCTGTGATCAATCATAAGCACATGCGCCTCTCGAAATTACTTTATAAATAAACTTCACTTAAACACACTGTAAAAAATAGCAGATTTCGCATACAGATAAATATATTATAATATTACAAATAATGTATAAAAAACGCACAATAATGCTCATTAAGGATGACTGATTTAATAAATGTACAGTAAACTACACTGTAAATAATCATATGACAAAAAGTCACGACAAAAGTTTTTTATGTTACTTTAACTTATTTGTTTTTTTAAGTGAATCAGGGTTAAACTATTTTTAGTTATATAAGGTTAACTTAATTTAATAGTAATATTGACCTAATATTTTTTGTCAGTTTGACTAGATGTAAGTTGAGGTGACTCGAATGTTTAATTTGATTTAACTAAAGAATTTAGGAAAGGGACTAAGCCAAAAAGAAAATGAATGAATAAAGAATTTAGGCTATAAGAATAAGATTTTTTATTTTTTTTTGTAGTATAATTATTAACAACTATATATATATATATATATATATATATATATATATATATATATATATATATATATATATATATATATATTTTTTTAAACATATATTTTAATATTTTTAAAAATGTAATTTATTCAATGTATATCACAGCAATTCATAACAATCTGTTGTTAATTTTTACAACTTTATTCATATATTTTAGCACAATGATGTTCATCCGCCAATGATGGTTGGGTTTAGAGGCACAACTCCTTTAAAAAAATCATGTTTTACATACACAATTAAATTATATAAATTTTCAGTTTTATTTCTCCAGTTTGTAATGTAACACGATCCTTCAGAAATCATTCAGATTTACTATGTTGCTTTTCAAATAATTTCTTATTATTATACATGTTAAAAACTGTGAAAAATATGAGAATTATAATACATTTTTTCAGTATTTCAAAGGAAAGGCAAACAAATTACTTATAATTATACAATAACAATGCAATAAATATATTTTCCTAAGTTTAAACTTAAATTAAACAATATAATAATAATAATAATAATAATAATAATAATAATAATAATAAAATCCTACTTGTGACTGCACATCAACTGAATTTAATATAATGCTACAACTTGAAATGTTCTATATCAGATTTATTTAACATTACTGTTATTTAACCAGGGTTTCTGCAGGTTTCACCAAGTTAAATTTAAGACTTTTACAGACATTTTAAGACCATTATGAATAAAACGTAAGGATTTTTTTTCAAATATCCCAATTAGAAAAGATTTTACTTGGCCTATCAATAAAGTATAAAAAATTAATACATTTATTAATACAATAATAATAATTTATTTTGAATATTTTTATTAATTTTCAAATATATCCATTCACAAATACTATAACACTTACTAAGAATAGAACAAAACATAGCTGTCAATTACTTCAGTCTACAATAATAATAACTTAATAATAAATAAATACTGTAAGGAAAGTAATTAAATGCTATTTTTAAATAAAGTTTAAAGTTTTATTCAGATGGATTGTTGGTGATTTTATAGGTGTTAATGGCCAGATTGGGTAGCTTTAAGACCTGTTAAAATGATTTAAGATAGTAAGACAGTTACAACACAGTATTTCAGTAGATTTAAGACTAGATTTTATGGCCTGAAATTTAGCTTTTGAGAGTTAAGAAATTTTAAGACTTTTTAAGACCCCATGAATACCCTGTTTAACACATCTCTTAAACTCTTAACTGTTATAACATGACTTGTAATCTGTGGCAGTTTCCCATACAACATTAACATAAAAATTCATGATGTTTCAAAAATACATATTATATAACCATATAGATACTATTCTGTAATCATTGACCAGTGTGCAATCTCATATAGTCATATATTAAATATTACAGAAAAATATCAGTTTTTTTTATAACCTGATCTCCATCGGCACCCTGTACTCCCAAATCAAGGTCATCTAAAAAAGCACACATACTCCCCCCAACCCAAACCAGCCGTCCAGGGCTCAATTTGTTCCCTTTAAATATAAACTACTCGGCCAACATCAGGGTGGTAAATTGAAATAGAGAGTGACAGCTGTCATAATAAGCCTGTCTGTGTGTGCTTGAGTCCTCGTCCCCGTAAATGCCGTTCACTACAGTCTGCCTCTGCACATGCTTTTCTTACTACTGGGTGTCCTTCAAAACAATTGCATTCTTTATACTAAACTGAAACATCAATGACTTGCATTTCTTGCTGTCCTTGACATGGCAGATGCTGTTTTGTGTCATTATTAAACTTTTTTTTTTTATTTAAGAGCTGCTGTTTCACAGGACAAAATGTTAAACGCTAATGCTAAATAAATGTAAAAATGCTCTAATTATATGGACACAAACTTCAGTAACACAATTTTGAATACACAAGAAGATGCTGTACTGATGACAAAAATTGCAGTCGTATGGTGCATTTCAATAGCCAAAAAAACACCTTTAAGATTCAAGATCAATCTTAAAGTTTTTTTTTTGGCTATTGATCTTCTTTAGAAAATCAGAGATGTTTATTCTGACAGCAATTAAATCACCACAAAGCAATCAGGGTGGACTTAATTCTTTAAACTTTACTGGAGCATCAAAGACTTGCATTTCTCGCTGCCCTTGACATTAGGGGTGTCAAAATTAATTGTTTCTTTGGTGCACCGCAATGGAGACGCGAACAATTCGATATATGCTGCCGTAGCTTACTATGGCAAGGGAGGCGAGCGCGAGTATTTACAACGGCCCATTTGACCTGCTGGTGTGACTTTTCCTCTCCTCTCTGCTGTTACAGCGCTACGTCTGGATACAGACACGAGCTTGTCTGCATAGCGTTCTGCATAGTGCATAGTGTCTGCATTCTCCACTGCGTCTATCATATATCAGCTATGATCGCCGCTGCCGTTTATCAGTGTAACTCATCGGTGAACAGCGCCAGAGCGTTAGAGCCAATCGCAGCCCTTTTTATTGAGCGTAAGACCAATAATAGGGCTGTAAGAAAGAACTCGCTAGACAAGGCTCGGAAAGCGAGCGGGATATTTACATTTGTTTTTTTGCTATAAATGCTCGTGTTGTTCTGTGCATGTACTTGAGTTTTTAAAGATAAAGTTTATATATCTATCTGTTTGTATTAAAGGACAAAATTATATCACAAATAGTATATAAATATATTTATACATTCTAATACAAGAATTGCTTTGAAGTAAAATATAAAACTGTGTATGGAAAGCATCGTCAATGCACCGTGATGCACTGAGATATCGAATTGAACCGAATCGATGGAATGATAATCATAACCGAACCGAACCGTGAGACCAGTGTATTTTCACACCTCTACTTGACATGGCAGATCCTGTTTTCTGTCATTAATAAACTATTTTTTGACAGGACAAAATGTTCACACTCTGTCTATAATGCTTTTAGAGGGAAGTAGCTTGTGTCTAATATCTGTGTTAATTATTAACGAGTCTAATCTGCAAAGAGTAGGGGAAAAAACTGCTATAAAATTTGATGTTTTTAGATCGTTTTATTGATCTTAGTTTCCTTTTTTTTTTTTTTTTTTGGATTGATTAGAGTACCTGTTTTTGCCCTTTAAATGCAGTAATATCTACTTTATATAAACGATTTTTATTATTATTTTAACCTTCTAAATACCACCATGTAAGAAAAGTTAAATATTAATTTTACAAGATATTATAATGTTTTATGATGAGTTATAGATAAAAAAGCAGAGATAAAACTAAATACAAATACAAAAATAAATAATAAAATATTATATTTATATTAATTATAATAAATAAAAACTTAAATTATTCTATGCCCATTTGTTTTTTGCTTTCTAAAGAAAACATCTATTTTTAAGACTAATTTTGTATTGAATAAAAAACATTTTGCACAATATTTCACAACTGCATGTGTGCGCCATTACCTCTGTAAAAATGTTGGTAGTGTTTTAAGATGGAGTGTTTTATGATCTATTTTGTTTGCAGTACACATACAATTAAAACGATGCCAATATTTTATATTTCAGCAGATGATGCTACTTTTATTAAATTCTATTCTTTCATTCTCCCATTTCAAAATATTAGAATTTGAGTAAATAAAAACTCCTATGCAATGAAATACTTTCAATATAGCTGCAAAAAGCACAGTCAATTGGTATTACCAATGGTTTCTTAGAACCAAATGCATTTTTATTCCTTAATATTTGATACATGTTTGTGTCTCTGCATGAGTGTGTAATGTCATGATAATTATGGTATTACTCATCACTTACCGTCTCTGATCGTCCCTGGTTCCCCAGTGGCCAGCACAACGATTAATGCGACAGAGACCACCAGTGCCAATGCAAACAGCACCATCAGGGTCACCTCCAACCCTGAGAACCGCCGCTTGCCCATCTGATCAACACACACACACACACACACACACTGAGTAAACAACCATAAGCATGCTATAATTCATCTTCCTGCACCTCTTACACAATACAATGTGTCTCTGTCGGAAATGCACAGGATAATGTAATTTTTTTTTTTTTTTAGAATTATGCAACGCAGGCTCATTGTGAAAATGCATCCCTTATATTTTTCTGGATAGCACAAATTATGTAGCTAGAGCTTTGTCTGGCTGCATTTTGTCTTTAAAACAAATGCTACGGAGCGGTATGACGTTGCCGACAGCTTCTGTTTCTTTCCGCGACACCAGCAGACGGCTTAACCCCCATGTGGATGACTTTACCGCTGTTACCAGTTTGCCCAGTGGTTCGCCGCGTACGTCGGCGGACTTGAGACGCAGAGAGGAGTTGACTGCAAAGACAGGGTTCAAGTCTGAAGAACGGTTCCAGAAAGCAGGTAAAACAAAACAAAAACCAAAAAGTAAAATAAACAAGTAAATAACAGGGTGAGAATGTGGTAAATTCAGAAAGCATGGTAAAAATCCGCGAGGGATTTTCTTTATCTGGATTGCTTTTGAAAACCCTATCAGGTGGGTTTAGGGAATGGGGTGGGTGCTGGTCAATCTGTGCTTTAGAAAACACTATTGGTTGGGTTTAGGGAAGGGGGTGGGAGGGGCCATAATTCAGTCAGTCAGTCAACAGCAGTCTCTGGTGAATTTACGCGAAATAGGCAGGCGCGAATGGCACTCGCGAGAGAAATTTGAGATCTGAAAAAAACATACACAGCGGCCTCTGGTGGATTCGCGAAAACAAAACCTGCAACAAAACATAGCTCCTGGGATATATTTGGCGCTCTCCAGAAATGTATACAGGGGTACATATCAATAATAAGCCTGAGTTGAAATTATTAGCCCTCCTGAATTATTAGCCCCATGTGTACTTTTGACAATTTCTGTTTAACAGAAATACGATTTTTTTCAACACATTTCTAAACATAATCATTTTAATAACAAATTTCTAATAACAGATTTATTTTTTCTGTGTAATAATGACAGTATCATAATATATAACTAGATATTTTTAAAGATACCATTCAGCTTAAAGTGACATTTAAAGGCTTAATAAGGTTAACTAGGCAGGTTAGGGTAATTAGGCAAATCATTTTATAATGATGGTTTGTTCTGTATGCTATCGAAAAAAAAAATTGCTTAAAGGGGCTAATAAATATTTTAAAATCTGCTTTTATTCTAGTCCAAATAAACAAATAAAACTTTCTCCAGAAGAAAAATGATTATAGGAAATACTGTGAAAAATTACTTGCTCTGTTAAACATCATTTGGGAAATATTTGGGAAAAAAACATAATAAACATAATAATTTTGACTTTAGCTGTATATTTTGTTCCACTATCAAGAGTATTACCTATTCTGTACTACATTTGTCTTTAGATGAATTCAAGAAAGAGTTATAAGAATTGAATGTCCAGCAATATCAACAACAACTGTATACAGTCAAAAACATTGCTCAACGTTTCTTTGAATTCTGTATTTCATCATTATTACTTTTCATTTTTGCTTCATTCAAAAAAAGAAAGAAAAAAAGAGGAACTTCATGCTGCGTCAGTAACAGCTGTCAGTTTGTTTTCAGCAAGAGAATTACAGCCAAATTATTTTCAGTCTTTTCTTTCAATTCATCATGGTATTTTTTCCACATTGAGAGTATTTAAATAATGATGATTCACTTGGACAGATTCACATGACAGAAATAAAAAGCCACATAATTTGTCTTATGGATAAAACGCTCTTGATTTAATTGGAGTCCTTCAAAATTAAATTGATTGTTTTTCGTTTGCCACCGCAGCTTGTTGGGTGTAAAAAAAACGCATCAAGATTAAATGTTTGGAAGCATTCTTGTTTTGCTAAACAACTAAGCATATTGTGTATGCAGCCAGTGGCCTATGAAGAATCACAGACACACTGAAAATATATATATATACACTTTAAACCAACTTACAGCTACAATTTGTATAAGTTAACTTTGGTTGAAACATGCAAATTTAATTTAATCTAAATCAAAAATATTTATTAATTTTGTGGTCAAGAACAAAAATTAGATTTCACACAATTTAAAAATGTTGATTGCAACATTAACCATTATTATTATTATTATTATTATTATTATTATTATTATTTATTATTTATTTATTTATTTATTTATTTATTTATTTATTTATCTTTTTTTATGTGGTATAATTTTTATTTTTGTTTTAAAAATCATCATTTTTACCCTTACAACAAAGTATAGTTTTGCTTTGGACCAACCTGAATAAATGACTTTCATTTCAAATTAATCAAAATAATTATTCTGCTCAAGAGGAAAAAAAAAAAAAATTACTCAAAGGTAAAATATTTTATAGACCATGAATTAATTTAATTACCTTGTTTCAGCTTAAATATTTATTTTGGGAAAGAAAAAGAAAAGAAAAATAAATAAACAAATAAATAAATAAATAAATATTTTTACTAATATAAAATCAAGGTAAAGTTGTACTTTAGACTAAACTAAATACATAATGAATTAAAAACTAATCAAAATATTTATTCTGCTCAAGAAGAAAAAAAAAACATTTACTCAAAGGTAATTATATATATATATATATATATATATATATATATATATATATATATATATATATATATATATATATATATATATATATATATATATATATATATATGTTATAGGCTGTGAATAAATTTAATTACCTTGTTTCAGCTTAAATACTTATTTTGGGAAAGGAAAAAATAATAATAATAAATAGAAAAAATAAAATTAAAAACAAAAATAAAATAAATAAATAAATAATTAAATAAATAATTAAATAAATAAATAATTTTTACTACTATAAAAACAAAGTAAAGTTGTACTTTAGACTAAACTAAATACATAATGAATTTAAAATGAATCAAAATATTTATTCTGCTCAAGAGGGAAAAAAAAGACATTCACTTGAAGGTAAAATATATTTTTTATAGACCATATTACCTTGTTTCAGCTTAAATATTTATTTTGGGAAATAAACAAATAAATAATAATAAAAAACATAAACAAATAAATAAATAAATAAATAATTTTACTACTATAAAATCAAAGTTAAGTTGTACTTTGGACTAAACTAAATGCATAATAAATTTAAAATAATCAAAATATTTTTTCTGCTCAAGAGGAAAAAAAGACATTCACTCAGAGGTCAAAACTTTTATAGACCGTGAATTAATTTAATTACTTTGTTTCAGCTTAAATATTTATTTTGAGAAAGACTAAATAAATAAATATTTTTACTACTATAAAATTAAAGTAAAGTTGTACTTTAGACTAAACTAAATACATGTAAAGTAGTAGTTTCACTTTTTTAGTGCATGTCAGAATAACAAAAAATCATCTTTAATTGATTTATTTAAAATATATATGCATTAGTCCTACCTTCACTGTAGTTTTATGCAAGCTCACAGTTGTTAATTCCTTCCTTTTTTAGTTGTGTGTGCAGTTGAAGGAAGCACACTGAGATAGAGCAGAGCTGGACCATCTGTTTTATGCAATAAAAACATGAACACCCTGAGTGGGAGGGTTTGTGTTTTACAGCTTTACAACCAGAACTTCACCACGCAGCATGGGTTTTAACCAAAGGTCACTTACTGCAGATATGAAGAAGTGTGCGGAGAGAGAAGCGTCGTAATGTCCATTCAGGAATCATTGACAGACAACAGCTTACCCAGATGTTTGTTCGTGCACATCATGATGAAGCATTTCTTCCTGGCTGATGATGCATGCATGTCCTTATCAACCTGAAATGAAAGTAATATCTACGTTATCCTAGCAATGTTTATCATGACATTATTTTTCAATCCCCAATGCTGAATTTAGCTGTCAAATGAGTGAGCTGGTGCAGGAAGTCTTTAGCTACGCATCTGTGTTGAATCGAAATCATTTCGCAAGACATTGTTTTGTTCCAAAAATGTTGCATGAACTCGTTCAAAATGTTTCAAAGAAGCAATTAGACAAGCCGGGTTTCATGAGACGTTCGGATTTAAGCTGGAAATGTGTGATTTGCTTTCTGTGATGTGTTGAATGAGAGATTAGAGATGTGAAATTATTCACTGACTAATAAGTAGATTTTAATGAAGCAATTACATGTGTCATTTATGGGCCTCTCTGAGCCTTTATTAAGTTAGATTGTTTTATGAACTGAAGATTGACCTTTGACACCTAAAAAAATGAGACATGCAAGTGAGTGACAAAAACATTGGATGGATGGACGGACAAATGGATATAAAGCTAGATGGATGGATATAGAGCTGGTTAGATTTATGGAGAGATGAATGGATGGATGGATGGATAGATATATTGATGGCTATACATAAGAGATGGATATGCAGATATATGTTTGGATGGATAAATGGATGGATGTAAAATCGGATCAATGGATAAACGGACGGACCGATGGATGGATATACAGCTGGATATACAATGCATGGACAGAGGGACAGATAGATAAACAGGCAACAAGATTAAAAGACAGAAAGATATGGCCGATAGATGGACGGACGGACGGACGGACGGACGGATGGACGGACGGATGGATGGATGGACGGACGGATGGATGGATGGATGGATGGACACAACGATAGATGGATGGATGGATGGATGGATGGATGGATGGATGGACACAACGATAGATAGATAGATAGATAGATAGATAGATAGATAGATAGATAGATAGATAGATGGATAGATGGATAGATGGATGGATGGATGGATGGATGGACACAAAGGTTAGATAGATAGATAGATAGATAGATAGATAGATAGATAGATAGATAGATAGATAGATAGATAGATGGATAGATGGATAGATGGATGGATGGATGGATGGATGGATGGATGGATGGATGGATGGATGGATGGACGGACGGACGGACGGACGGACGGATAGATAAACAGGCAACAAGATTAAAAGGCAGGAAGATATGACCAAAGGATGGACGGATGGATGGATGGACGGATGGATGGATGGATGGATGGATGGATGGATGGATGGATGGATGGATGGATGGATGGATGGATGGATGGATGGATGGATAAACAGGCAACAGGACTAAAAGGCAGGAAGATATGATGGATGGATGGATGGATGGATGGATGGATGGATGGATGGATGGATGGATGGATGGATGGATGGATGGATGGATGGATGGATGGATGGATGGATGGGCAGACGGATGGGCAGACAGATGGATAAACAGGCAACAAGATTAAAAAGCAAGAAGATATGAAGAACGGATAGATGGATGGATGGATGGATGGATGGATGGATGGATGGATGGATAAACAGGCAACAGGACTACAAGGCAGGAAGATATGATGATGGATGGATGGATGGATAAACAGCCAACAAGATTAAAAGATATAGGAATATATGGTTGATGGATGGATGGATGGATGGATGGATGGATGGATGGATGGATGGATGGATAAACAGGCAACAAGATTAAAAGGCAGGATTATATGACCAATAGATGGATGGATGGATGGGCAGATGAACGGATAAACAGGCAACAAGATCAAAGAGCAGGAAGATATGACCAATGGATGGATGGATGGACGGACGGATGGATATACAGGCAACAAGATTAAAAGTTGGGGAAATTTGACGGATGGATGGATGGATAGATGGAGATATAAATATGCAACAAGATTAAAAGACAAAAAGATATAGCCAATGGATGGACAGATGGACTGACGGATGGATGGGTGGATGGATGTGTGGATGGATGGATGGATGGATGGATGGATGGTTGGTTGGTTGGATAAACAGGCAACAAGAATAAAAGGCAGGAGGATATGACCAAGGGATGGATGGACAGATGCATGGACGCACGGATGGATGGGCAGATGGATGGATAAACAGGCAACAGGATTAAAAGGCAGGAAGTATTGATGGATGGACGAATGGATAGATGGATCGATGTATATACATGCAACAAGATTACAAGACAGGCAGATATGGCCAGAGGTGGATGGGTGGATGGATGGATGGATGGATGGATGGATGGATGGGTAAACAGGCAACAAGATTAAAAGACAGGAAGATATGGCCGATGGACGGACGAATGGATGGATGAATAAACAGGTAACAAGATTAAAAGGCAGGAAGATTTGACCAATGGATGGATGGATGGATGGGCGGACGGATGGATAAACAGGCAACAAGATTAAAAGTTAGGAAAATTTGACGGATGGATGGATGGATAGATGGAGGTATAAATACGCAACAAGATTAAAAGACAGAAAGATATGTCCAATGGATGGACAGATGGACGAACGTGTGGATGGATGAATGGATAGATGGATGGGTGGATGTGTGGATGGATGGATGGGTGGATGGATGGTTGGATAAACAGGCAATAAGATTAAAAGTCAGGAAAATTTGATGGATGGATGGATGAATGGATGGATGGATGGACGTATAAACAGGCAACAAGATTAAAAGACAGAAATATATGACCAATGGATGGACAGATGGACGGACGGATGGATGGGTGGATGGATAAACAGGCAACAATATAATAAAAGGCAGGAAGATATGGCCAGAGATGGATGGATGGATGGATGGATAAATAGTTAACAATATTAAAAAAAAACATAAAAATATGGTCTATGGATGGACAGACAGATGGATGGATAGATGTATAGACAGGCAACAAGAATAAAAGGCAGGAAGATATGACTAAGGGATGGACGGACAGATGGATGGACCGGATAAACAGGCAACAAGATTAAAAGTCAGAAAGATACAGTATGATGAATGGATGGATGGATGAACAGGCAAAAAGATTAAAAGACAAGATAATATGATGTATGGATAAATAGATGAATGGATGGATACAATAACAGATTAATTGATAAAGGGTTAGATAGACAGATGGATGGATTTAAATCCACATGATCTCAGACTATGAGAATTGCCATGCAACAAAACAATACATGTGTAACCTCAGAAGAGGATCTCCAGAATCCATCTGTTCAGCTGATCTTTCACCTCTCCCTGAGCCCCCACTCACCCTCCCCTGTATATGGCCTGGGTCTTTAAAAGGTGATTCAATAATTCCTGGATTTCAAGTTTCTACTGTAGTTTTTATATCTGTAGAATGTTGGGTATCATTTTAAAGGTCTCAGTGCGAGTGGAAATATGATCTCAGTTCTATCTCAGTAACGTAGACCAAAAATAAAGATCTCAGGTTTGGGGAAATTCTGGCCTATACTGGTGTGCAAAATTGTCCTTAAGATATTTGTCAAGTATTAACTTTTACTCCTGGAGGTATTAGGCTTTAGGTTAATATATAACCAGACAAAGGTCTTGTAAAGCTTTTATTATTTAGAAATAATGGTTGTTTACTGCAATTTGGATATTTAAGCAGTCTTGGCAAAATACTCAAGGAAGCATCTGTAATCAGATTAAACTTCCCGCACAGTCTTGTGTGTGTCTCCATTGCCAGGAATGATTACTCTTTAACAATTCTTTTATCAATTGTCTTGTTGAAATGTTTATGTTTTATGCTGATCATGTTGCGTAATCCATTTCATTACTGCTGTTATTTGTTCTAAAATTGAAATACTAATTTATTACTGCCTGGAAAATAATTGTAATGTCTTGCTTAATGTTCTGATATAATTAATATCTAATAAATTACGTACAGTGCACAGCACAAATGAGTACACTCCCTTTTGAAAATTAATATTTATATCCATTTTTCAATGAATATAGACAATATAATTTGGTTCATTCAGTTTTTTTTTTTAACTATTCATTAAAATAAGAGTTTGGTTACCTAACATTTTTAGAAAAATAAAGGTAACACATTTAAATTCAAATGAGATTTTGCAAAAAAAATAAAATAAAATAAAATTACAAACTAACAATTTTCACTAAATTAAATTGTAATGTTTCTCTTATTTTTTAATCTTTATTACATTTTTTATTTTAAAAAAAAAATCCATAACATATAAATTTAGGAGTACTAATGTTTAGACTGTGATCTTAAGTTTTTTGTTTGTTAGATTAGTTCCATTTTTAGCTTTGATACTGACTAATCTAATGTAAATGTATACAGAAGGCCCATGAATGGAAGGAGCATAGAGCACAAGTTAAGTTAAATCTAAGTAATTGAATTAAATCATGGTCTATAAAAACATTATTTAACCTTTGACTGAATGTACTTTTTTATAGGGTAAAATAAATATTGTAATTAAAATTTAAATTAGCCAAGTCAAAATTCTGAGTAATTATTATTAATAATTATTCTAATTATTAATAATAATTCTAGGAAAATGAATAAATTTAGCTTTAATACTTTACAGTATATTTTTAGGTCAGTCCAAAGGATACTAATACGTTTATATGAGTAAATCTGGATTGTACCAAAGTCAAAAAATAATATTAATTTGTGGTCTCTGTAGTAAACATTATTTTTACTTGGTGTGAATGCATTTTTTCTTGAACACAATAAATATTTGTTTTTATTTAGATTCAATTCTATTTAAGTTTGAACCAAAATTAAATTATACTTTGAGAAACACTAAAAAGTTTATCTGTAAAAAAATAACTGTATATATTTTTAAGTTGGTTAAAAGTATAATTTTTTTGCCTGAGTGGATGGATGATGAACAGACAGATGGATAGGCTGGAGGATGGAAGTATAATTGAATGGGTGGATTGATGGCCAGACTGAAGGATGAATAATTGGATAAATAGATGGATGGATGGATGGTTGAATTAATAAATGGATGAATGGATGGATGGAAAAATTGATGCATAAACAGACAAATAGAAGGAAAGATTGATGGACAAACTGACGAATAGAAGGAAGGAAGAAAGGAAGGAAAGAAAGATGCAAGGAAGAATGGAAGGACAGATGGACATACAAATGGTTGGACAGATAGCCAATAACAAATGATGGATGGATGGATGGATGGATGGATGGATGGACGGACGGACGGACGGACGGATGGACGGACGGACGGACGGACGGATGGATGGATGGATGGATGGATGGATGGATGGATAGGCAAATGGATGGATAGATTTGATGACAGAGAGATGGGTAGATAGATGATTAAGACAATGGATTAATGAAAGGTGGGATGGATGGATGGATGGATGGATGGATGGATGGATGGATGGATGGATGGATGGATGGATGGATGGATGGATGGATGGATGGATGGATGGATGGATGGATGGATGGACAAGCAAACGGAAGGATGGATTTGATGACAGAGAGATGGGAAGATAGATGTATTATGACAATAGATTAATGAATGATGGATGGATGGATGGATGGATGGATGGACATATGCATGGATGGATGGATGAATAGATAGATGAATAGATGGATGGACAAATGGAAAGATGGACAGACAAATGGATGAATGGACAGACGAATGAATGGATGAATTTGATGACAGACAGATGGGAAGATATCTGCATTATGAAAATTGATTAATGAATCGTGAGATAGATGTATGGATGGATGGATGGACGGATTGATGGATGGATGGATGGACAGCTGGATGAATGGATGGACAGGCAAACGGATGGACGGATTTGATGACAGAGAGATGGAAAGATAGATGTATTATGACAGTAGATTAATGAATGGTGGGATAGACATATGGACGGATGGACGGATGGATGGATGGATGGATGGATGGACAGGCAAACGAATGGATGGATTTGATGACAGAGAGATGAAAAGATAGATGTATTATGACAATAGATTAATGAATGGTGAGATAGACATATGGACGGATGGATGGATGGATGGATGGATGGATGGATGGATGGATGGATGGATGGATGGATGGACGGATGGATGGATGGACAGGCAATCAGATGGATGGATTTGATGACAGAGAGATGGGAAGATAGATGTATTATGACAATGGAATAATGAATGGTGACAGACATTTGGACGAATTGGTGGATGGATGGATGGACAGATGGACAGACGAATGGATGAATGGACAGACAAATGAATGGTTGGATTTGATGACAGACAAATGGGAAGATATCTGCATTATGAAAACTGATTAATGAACGGTGAGATAGATGTATGGATGGATGGATGGGTGGATGGAAGGATGAATGGATGGACAGGCAAACGGATGGATGGATTTGATGACAGAGAGATAAGAAGATAGATGTATTATGACAATGGATTAATGAATGGTGACAGACATTTGGACGAATTGATAGATGGATGGATGGATGAATAGATGGATGGACGAATGGACAGATGGACAGATGAATGGATGAATGGATTTGATGACAGACAGATGGGAAGATAGCTGCATTATGAAAATTGATTAATGAATGGTGAGATAGACGTATGAATGGATGGATGAATGAATGAATGTATGAATGGTATGGAAAGTCAACTGGCTCTTAGACGTTCCACTGAAAACATCAATCAATTCTCCACCCTCACATCCCCTTGTTTACCCTGCAAGTGAACTATTCAAGACTGTTTGTGGTTTTCCGTCCTGCAGAAAAGTATAGCATGACGGGACTAGAGGCTATTGCTCATTTCAGCACTCAAAACTGAAGCAAACTCTCTGATATAATAGCTCACTTTCACCACACTGAAAACTACTCGGCAGTGATGACACCACTGAAGTGAGAGCGAGTGCTGACGGCATCATGCTTTCTCGCGCGCTAGCACAATGAGCCACAATGAGCTAGCATAGCGATTTCTCCAGATGTGCCTGTACGCCTGCAGTCAAGCTTTGATGGCCATATCAGGTTAAGAGCAAACGCAAGCAGCTATCAAAGCCGAGAGCCGGTCCCAACTGAAGGAATCAATACCTTTGGATTGAATTGCCAGTTCTACTTTCAGGTACCAGAATTGGATTGGAGCTGCGGGTTCGATGTGTGAGAGAATAGATTTGGAGCCGACTGCGGGAAAAATGGATGTGGAACAAAAGTGAAATGGAGAGCTGCTCCGAAATTCACAAATCCAGCCAAACTGCAATGAGACTGTAGTGGAGAATAATGGGAGAGAATCCCCCAGACAGCAAGGAGAAATACAACTAATATGATTACGTATGAATAATTACACTCGTAAATTCAACAATCCAACTAACAACATTAAATACACACATAACTTCAGCAGTTATAATAATGAATTACGATTTTTAGTGAACTTGGCTTAATATTAATAGTAATCAAAACACACAATCAGCTATTTATTATTAAGGTATATTTAGAAAAAATAATCTACTTAGTTCCTATACTTTAATATTATTAAAAGTTTAAAAGTTATCTAATATTATTATTAATAATTGTATTATTTAAAAAATATATATAAGTGACTGGATCTATGTCAGATAATAATAATAATAACAATAATAATAATAATAATAATAATAATAATAACAACAACAACAACAACAACAACAATAATAATAATAATTAAAAAATAATAATAAAAAGGATAATAATAATAACAACAACAATAATAATAATAATAATAAATCAATATTATTATGACTATAACAGAATAAAATGTCCACTAACTCACAATATTGTATAACTATTTTACTGTATCCAAAAGAAGGTCCTTTAATACTCAAATAAAAATGAAAAGCAATATGTATATGAATATTATTTTAATTTATGTTGTATTACTTGGATGACACAGAAGGAGAACAGAGCTGTGAGTATAAAGACAGTTTATTAAAATGGATGGCAGATGAATGATATGATCCAACGAGAGTCTATTGCAGCAGAGATGTAGATGTGGACCACCAGATGACTCGGAGGGACCGAAGGATGAGATGGAGCCAGGTACACAGAGACATCGACAAGGAATACTGGAGATAACAGGAAAACGAGAGAGGTAAGTAGACTTTTAGAAATAGCTACATAACTCTGACTGTGGGAAAGTTTGTCCTTCTGTCTATCGACGAAGCCGGACACTGAATGGAATGATATGCAGGAGCGGGGTTAATCGGAATACAGGTGATGATCCGAGTGACTGCGGTGACTGTGAGTAGGGAGAACCTGGCCTGGCTGTTACATTCAGGATGATTCTATAGGACTAGGATGTTTTTAATTAATTTAATTTAATTTTTTTCTGTATTTATGCACTTGTAGATTCAATAGTAATAATAATATCACATTATAATAATAATAATAATAATAATAATAATAATAATAATAATGATAATAATAATGATAATAATTATTATTATCATTATTGTTATTATTATTATTATTATTATTATTATTATAAGTATTATTTACTATTATTATTATGAATATTATTATTATTATGTGATGTAATAATAATAACAACAACAACAATATTAATAATAATAATAATAATAATAATAATAATAATAATAATAATAATAATGATAATAATTATTATTATCATTATTGTTATTATTATTATTATTATTATTATTATTATTATTTACTATTATTATTATGAATATTATTATTATTATGTGATGTAATAATAATAACAACAACAACAATATTAAAATTATTATTATTATTATTATTATTATTATTATTATAGGGCGATGCAGTGGCACAGTAGGTAGTGCTGTCGCCTCACAGCAAGAAGGTTGCTGGTTCGAGTCTCGGCTGGGTCAGTTGGCATTTCTGTGTGGAGTTTGCATGTTCTCCCTGCGTTTGCGTGGGTTTCTTCCCGTTGCTCCAGTTTCCCCACAAGTCCAAAGACATGTGGTACAGGTGAATTGGGTAAGCTAAAATTGTCCGTAGTGTATATGTATAAGTGTTTCCCAGTGATGGGTTGCAGCTGGAAGGGCATCCGTTGCGTAAAACATATGCTGGATAAGTTGCCGGTTCATTCCGCTGTGGCGACCTCAGATAAATTTTTTTTAAAAAGAATGAATTATTATTATTATTATTATTATTTTATTTTTATTGTTATTATTATTATATTATTTGTATTTTTATTATTATTATTATTATTTTAGCATCCGATTCAAAAATTTATTAGAAAAATCGAGACTCAAATTATGACAGAATTTTCTTGCACAAATCTTGCAAAAAATCTTGCACACAGTCTTGCAGGATTTGCTAACCTGAACTTGACTGATATGTTCATATAAACCATAAATTATACCTGCACAAGTATATAAAACCTTCCTAATCAGCTCGTGGTAGAACAATAATATGACCGTGTTTGATAGCGCAACGTGTGTGATATCATACAATAAAATCACATGCAACAACTTTATAATGTTTCATCTTGGACTCTATACTCTCGCTGTTTTTCACAGAGTGCCTGAATGAGGAAAATGTTCTTTATGAGGGAAATAAATTCATCTGGTGGATAAAAGGACAGACTGTTTAATAATTATCTGGCTGGTTGTCATTGTCAGATGAAGGCTGCGGTGGGCAAAGTTCATCTATGTTTGACTCTGCTGCATATCAGAAGATATTTATGCAGAGTCACTTGAGCATATTAGCAACAAGATAGACAGAGACAGATATCACACAGAAGTGAATATATTTATATGCCCTTCCAGCCGCAACCCATCTTTGGGAAACATCCACACACACTCATACACTACGGACAATTTTAGCCTACCCAATTCACCTGTACCGCATGTCTTTGGGCTGCGGGGGAAACCGGAGCACCCGGAGGAAACCCACGCAAACGCAGGGAGAACATGCAAACTCCACAGAGAAATGCCAACTGACCCAGCCGAGGCTCAAACCAGCGACCTTCTTGCTGTGAGGCTACAGCACTACCTACTGCGTAGCCAGATACATCATATTTTTTTGTGAAAGCAAGATACTATTGCGGGAGTGTTGTTATAAAGTGTGCGATTGTGCATTACCACAACACGTTTTATTTGTGAACATTTGAGCTGGTTTCAGTTCTCAGCTCTTTCATTTCATTTTTTGTTGTTTCATTTTTAAAAATCTACTTTAACTTGTTTGTTAATTAAATCGGATTCAACATTTTTTGTTTTTGTCAAGGTTAAATGGTGTGTTTGTGCATTTATATGCATGTATGTGTGTGAGAGACTGGCCGAAAAAGCACTCGCTTCACAGCTGTGTCGATGCAGCGATCGGCTGGATTTATTTCTTTATTTATTTATTTTGGAGATAATACAAAATATGAATACAACAGAATAGACCCGGCTCTTGGAATACAATATGTATATAGAGAGAGAAAAAGACAGAGAGAGAGAGATGAACTATTTATCATAATTTTTTTATTTAAATTTAATGTACTGTAGCTTATTTTAATTTATTTTTAACAGCCATGTGTTTCAGCCATTAATATAGATGTTTTTTTCATGAAATATGCCAAATATAATGTATAGAAAACACAACATTTGGACAAAAAACTTTTCTCAACTCATAATAATAATATTATTAATATTAATATTAACATTAATAATAATAATAATAATAATAATAATAATAATAATAATAGTAATAATAATAATAACAATAGTAGTAGTAGTAGTAGTAGTAATAATAATAATAATAATACTACTAATAATAATAATAATAGTAATATTAATAATAATAATGATAGTAGTAGTAGTAGTAATAATAATAATAATAATAATAATAGTAATAATAATAATAATATTAATAATAATAATAATAGTAATAATAATAATAATAATAATAGTAGTAGTAATAATAATAATAATAATAATAATAATAATAATAATAGTAATAATAATAATAATAATAATAATAATAATAATAGTAGTAGTAGTAGTAGTAGTAGTAGTAGTAGTAGTAGTAATAATAATAATAATAATAATAATAATAATAATAATAATAGTAATAATAATAGTAGTAGTAATAATAATAATACTAATAATAAATAATAATAATAATAATAGTAATAATAATAGTAGTAGTAATAATAATAATACTAATAATAAATAATAATAATAATAATAATAATAGTAATAATAATAATAATAAATAATAATAGTAATAATAATAGTAGTAGTAATAATAATAATACTAATAATAAATAATAATAATAATAATAGTAATAATAATAGTAGTAGTAATAATAATAATACTAATAATAAATAATAATAATAATAATAATAATAATAGTAATAATAATAATAATAATAATAATAATAATAATAATAATAATAATAATAATAAATAATAATAATAGTAATAATAATATTAGTAGTAATAATAATAATACTAATAATAAATAATAATAATAATAATAATAATAATAGTAATAATAATAATAATAATAATAATAATAGTAGTAATAATAATAATAATAATAATAATAATAATAATAATAATAGTAATAATAATAGTAGTAGTAATAATAATAATACTAATAATAAATAATAATAATAATAATAATAATAATAGTAATAATAATAATAATAATAATAATAATAATAATAGTAATAATAATAATAATAATAATAATAATAATAATAATAATAATAATAATAATAATAACACATTAAAAAAAAACTAAATTAAATAATTAAATAATTAATTACTTAAATAAATAAATAAAATATTTTACTAGTTTACCAAATAAAAAAAAATAAATAAATAAAAATTTATATATATATATATATATATATATATATATATATATATATATATATATATATATATATATATATATATATATATATATAGCTTTTGTTTAATTGTTTAATAAAATAAACACGTAAATAAAGCAACCCACTGGGGTTGTTGACTTCTAAATTCGTTTTTTTTTGCACCGCAATTTAAACCATAAAAAAAGTTTCCAGCCAACTGGTTAAGATTTATTCACACCAATTTTTTACTCACTTTTGGCACTCAGCAAGTGTTAATTCTCCATCCTGTGTGTGTGTTCACAGTATGAAAATAGAGTATGGTTGTGTGAGGTGAGAGCTCTTCTCCTGTGTTTATCAGCTCCAGCTGAGAGGAGTAATACACTGTGACAGCTAATTATCTCCTGTACTAGTCTCACAATGCTGAGATACAACCCCCCTTACACACACACACACACACACACACACCACACACACACACACACACACACACACACACACACACACACACACACACACACACACACACACACACACACACACACACACACACACACACACACAGCGCACTCCAGGAAGCAATCAAAAGTCTCTTTTTCTTCACATGTTTGTCTAGAGTCACTAATCAATTATTTGGTGTTTGGATTTGCCTCACACATTTTCTGTTGTTGACCTGAACTGTTAGTTACTCCTGCACACCGACAAACCACACTGTTTTACACTGATTTGAGGTCATAATGCGAGTGCCGCTGTAAGTGTTGGACATTTAAAAAAAGTGATGACAGCAGGTGAGTCTGTCTTCACACAGAAGCACATCACTGAGTGGCAGACGCTGTTATTTTATTATCACTCACTGTAAATAACTAAATTATACTGTGTATTATAATATATTATAATTTCATACGTTTTGTTATTTTAACTTAAATACAATTTTCTTTAAGTTAATAATTAAGTATTACAAGTTAAATCAGCTTAGTTACAACGACTTGTAAGGTTAAATTAACCTTATATACTGTGATTAATATAAAAAAACATGTCATTGATCATAATTTTAACACATTGCAAAATAACTTTTTACTAATAACTTTTGTCAAAATGTTAAAATATAAATATTATACATATGATATAAATGTATGTATACATATTTATAATATTAAGATTTTAATAATAATATTATTTTTTATGAAACAAATGAACAGTGTTATATTTATTCACTTTAGCAAACTAAATATTTACATTTTATGGTTTTAGTGAACCATTGACACTGCTCTAAACTGCCTTTACAGATTAATGGACTTTATGTTTACCCCATATCTTCACTGATAATAACCACATATAATTTTGTCATTTTAGTTGACCTTTAGGTTGATTTTAGTTTCAGCTAATAATAATCAACATTTTTAGGGATTGGCCATTACTATCACCATAATAACTGATAATAATAATAATTTGTTTTAACAGCCATTTCACACCCTATTTTAAATTAAATTAAATTGAGCCATTATAAATGTAATTTAATTTGTCATTATTAGCTAGGTTGTAATCCATTATACACATTTATATATTTTTTATATTTTAATAACACTATGTTAACAGATATTTAAACACAATAAACAAAACAATACATAAATACACAAAACAATAAATAAATACATAAAACAAACAAACAAACAAACAAACAAATGAATAAATAAATATAATTTTGTTATTTTAGTTGACCTGAGGTTCAGCTAATGATAATCAACATTTTTAAAGATTGGTCATTATTATCACCATAATAACTGATAACAATAATTATTAATTATTAACAACCATTTCACACCCTATCTTTAATTAAATTTAATTAAATCATTTATTTTCCTTTGTCTTTGTCCCTGATTTATCAGATGTCACCACAGTGGAATGAACCGCTTTTAATTAAATTAAATTAAATTTTAATTTTAATTTAATTTGTCATTATTAGCTGGGTTGTAATCCTTACATGATTATGTCAAATTTGGGTTATTGCAAAAACAATGAATGACAAGTCTAAATATATTTTAATAACACTGTTAACAGATATTTAAACACAATAAATAAAACAATAAATAAATACATAAAACAATAAATACATAAAACAAACAAACAAAAAAAACAAACAAAAAATAAAAAAATAAAAAAATACATACATACATACATACATACATACATACATTCATACATACATACATACATACATACATACATACATACATACATACATACATACATAAATAAACAAAATAAATAAATAAATAAATAAATAAATAAATAAATAATTTTTAAATTTTTCATTTTAGCTGAACTGAGGTTCAGTTAATTATAAACATTTTTAGGGATTGGCCATTATTATCACCATAATAACTGATAATAATAATTACTTATTTTTTAACAGCCATTTCACACCCTATGTAAAATAATATATTAAATGAAATACCTTTAATGAAATATGTATTCATTCATTTTATTTTCGGCTTAGTCTTTTTATAATCCTGGGTCGCCACAGTGGAATGAACCACCCCTTTAATAAAATAAATTAATTTAATTTAATTTAATTTAATTGTCCATTATTAGCAGGGTTATGATACTTATATGATTACAGTATGTCAAATTTGTGTTGTTGCAAAAATGGTGGTAACTGAATGGCAAAACTAATATATTTTAATAACATTTTGTTACAGATATTTAAACAAATAAATAATAAAACGATAAATAAATAATAAATACACAAACAAACAAGAAAACAAGCAAACAAATAAATAAATATTCTTAATTGATGTGGATAAATTAGCACAGAAAAAGACATTCATTTGTAACATGGCTAGAATCGGCTACTGACAGAATTCTCTTTCGATTTGGGTTGTTGCAGAAACTGGTGGTAACTGAATGCCAAATCTAATATATTTTAATAGCATTATGTTAACAGGTATTTAAACAAACAAATAATAAAAAATAAGTAAATAAATAAATAAACAAACAAACAAACAAGCAAACAAATAAATACATCTTCTTAATTGATGTGGATAAACTATCTAGCACAGAAAAAGGCATTTGTTGCATGGATGGAATCAGTTACTGATGTAAATTATCTCTGGATTGAAAAAAAAAAAATAATAAATAAATACAATTGCTGGTCAATGTCTGATTCATTTAGCTGCTATAATGAGCTCTTTTAAACTGACCTCTGATCTATAGGCTGCATTTGTTGTGTGTGTGTGCCTCTGGTGGACTTATTTAGACTAAAAAAAAAAGTCCTTGTCACTGCAATAGAGTGGGTGCAAGGTTAAGCACAGCTGCAAACACACCATACAAATCTCCACAGGCTCACAGAGTTCAACACATAAATATTACTAAGAAAAAAGTTGACATATAGACAATTATGAGTTTGATTGGACAAAAAGGTATCCATTAATTTCGTTCCAATCCAACACAAAACTGTTCTGAACTGGATTTCTCAAAAAAGATATCGAGAAGGGTTGCAAAAGTTAATTGGAACTCCATGTACGTTTCACAAAAAGGCATGTAATATCATCGCGCAAGACCATGTATACGTGCTACTTACATAGAAGTCGCAGTCTATTTCAAAAGTGCTGAAATATTATCTATATGGAGTCGTATCCTAAAGGCTAAACTCAATAATCGTCATCTCTTGTGTACAGACAAATAAAAAAAAAATAATAATAAGCTTAAGGTTAATGAACATCAGATTATCAATAAGGTACGCCCAATACCTGGATGAAATGGTATTTAAACTCATATTGGTAGCATTTAAAACTAAATGAAGCACATAATAATTGCCTGAGCTGATAATTGTCCAACCCAGGCTCATTCTGAAAACATACCACTATATATATTGCTGGAGAGTGCTAAATACGTCCCAGGAGGTACATTTTTTGCAGTTTTTGTTTTCGTGAATCCACCAGAGGCCGCTGTGTATGCTTTTTGAGATCTCAAATTACTCTCACGAGTGCCATTCATGCCTACTGTTCTCACGTAAATCCACCAGAGGCCGCTGTCGACTGACTGACTGACTGACTGACTGATCCACTGACCCACCATCCTCCTTCCCTAAACCCAACCGATAGTGTTTTTAAAAGCAGATATTGACAAGCGCCCACACACTACTCTAGACCCAACCTACAGTTTTCAAAAGAAGTTTTCCAGAAAAAGAAAAGCCCTCGCCTGATTTTTATCACATTTTCAGATTTTACCACATTCTCACCCTGTTATTTATTTATTAATTTTTATTTTTTGGCTTCTGTTTTTGTCTTACCTGCTTTCTGGAATCGTTCTTCGCCAGAATTGAACCTCGTCATTGTGGTCAACTCCTTTCTGTGTCTCAAGTCCGCTGACGTACATGGCAAGCTACTGGACAAACTTGTAACAGCGTAAAAGTCGTCCATACAGAGGTAAGCGGTCGGCTGGTAAGCACAAAAAGGAACAGCATCATACCGCCCCGTAGCGTTCGTTTTAAAGACGTAAAGCAGCCATACGTTCCTCTGGCTACATAATAGAACATTTCTAAAATACTAATTTTACTCGTCGCTGTCTAGGTAAAACTAAACGTTGGGACACGGTGTTAAATATACAGTTGAAGTCAGAATTATTAGCCCCCCTGAATTATTAGCCCCCCTGTTTATTTTTGTACCCAATTTCTGTTTAACGGAGAGAAGATTTTTTTCAACACATTTCTAAACATAATAGGTTTAATAACTCATTAACTGATTTATTTTATCTTTGCCATGATGACAGTAAATAATATTGGACTAGATATTTTTCAAGACACTTCTATACAGCTTAAAGTGACATTTAAAGGCTTAACTAGGTTAATTAGGTTAACTAGGCAAGTTAGGGTAATTAGGCAAGTTATTGTATAATGATGGTTTGTTCTGTAGACTATCGAAAAATATACACAGCAGCCTCTGGTGGATTCTGGTGGATTCACGAAAACAAAAACTGCAAAAACGTACCTCCTGGGACATATTTAGCACTCTCCAGCAATGTATATAGTGGTACGTTTTCAGAATGAACCTGGGTTGGACAATTATCAGCTTAGGCAATTATTATGTGCTTTATTTAGTTTTAAATGCTACCAATATGAGTTTAAATACCATTTCATCCAGGTATTGGGCGTACCTTATTGATAATCTGATGTTCATTAACCTTAAGGTTATTATTATTTTTTTTTATTTGTCTGTAGTCTGTATGTAAATGCTTTATATTGATTGCTTATACACAAGAGATGACGATTATTGAGTTTAACATTTAGGATACGACTCCATATAGATAATATTTCAGCACTTTTGAAATAGACAGCGACTAATAAATATTATATAATAAATATATAATAATAATTTTGACCTTAAAATGGTTCTTAAAAAATAAAAGCTGCTTTTATTCTAGCCGAAATAAAACAAAAAAGACTTTCTCCAGAAGAAAAAAATATTATCAGACATACTGTGAAAATGTCCTTGCTCTGTTAAACATAATTTGGGAAATATGTTAAAAAGAAAAAACAAATTAAAGTGGGGATATTTCTTCAACTGTTTATGTTTATATATTGTCATGTATCAGATTTCCATATGGGACTGCACTTGAATAAAGTTACAATAAAATCTGCTGATTGTCCTTATAACTTTGTTCCCTTACAATGCATGTATAGATTTAACCATTACTCCAGAGCACTCATAGATCTACAACTTTCAAGAGTTCACACTTAGCTGATGACTGATTATAAAGTGTGTTTGGCATGCTGTTCTGGGAGAAAGCCCAGAGCTTATAAGATCCTCGAGCCCTGGGTTCCCTCCCGTTAGCAGGGCGAGAGGGGAGTTTGAGCTCAGGTGTAGATCTCGAAAACTCCTCCGACTTATTTCTAGCTAATGACAGATATAGGGATGGCTATAGAGCAGGGGTCTCAAACTCAATATATCAATATATTATAGGTGGGCATAGATTAATTTTTTTAATCTAGATTAATCTAGATTAAAATGGCTCATTTGAATTCTGCCGAAGGCATTCAAAATATATGTGCTACCCAAATAATAAGTCTTTGAGAACGGGTTTCTCAAGCCAGGTGACGCAATTGACCAGGGGCTCATCTCCTGCTTCCTAAATGCATCACAAACTGCTTGAGAAACTGTTCTACTATGATAATTGGTGATGAAAATAAATGATGTTCAATAAGATGTACTTGTGTTTACTAACTGTTTATTCAGTTAAACATGAATGTTGAACTGTAGGCCTACATAAGCTCCAAACGGTGATTTCATACTTGCTTTTGATGTACGTACATACAGAAAATGCTGCTTCGCAAAGGCAAGTTCACAGAGCCCTGACGGTGTCAAGCATTGAGTATGTTTACATGGGCAACAATACTTTAATACGATTTTAATATGATTAAAACAATACTCTGATTAAGAGTCTACCATGTAAACAGCGATTTTTTTGATTACTTAATGCGACTAAAGTCATAACTGAACTAAACAGAAATGGAGTATGCAGATATTAGTGGCAATACTGACAAACTATTCTCGTCATGTAGGACTTTTCGCCAAATTTTCCGACAAGATCCACACAGGCGGCTGTCAGTAAAGGACCGCACAGACACACAGACTCACACACACAAACACACACACACACACACACACACACACACACACACACACACACACACACACACACACACACACACACACACACACACATCGCGAAATGCGGAAGTTTTTTTCTTCTCATTTGGCCTGCGTTATTAAATTCCATAACACTCTCACCTGTCCTTACTCATTTATTTGCGTCTAATACGCCAGTTTGTCACGAAGGCATGAATTAAATGTTCGTGAGTTAAAGTGAAACTGCTCAACTGCAGTTAGAGTCAGGCATCCTGCTGATTTGATTCAGAAGGGCACTTCTTTCCCAGACAGCTCACCGGTCAGGTACACATCCGCGCTAAACTATCAAGGTGAAAGTCATCATAGCTTGCGTAGAAAAGACCCAGCTTTCACCCAACTTTGAGAATAGATTAACGGCGATATTTTTTTTATCGCGCGATAAGAATCTCACGTTAACGCAGCACGTTAACGCCGATAACGGCCCACCACTGATATACATATATTGTTAACTCCCAAAACACTGTTAACTCTCTGTTAACGAAAAATCTATAACATTACCTGATTATTTAACTGCATTTTGCAACTCAAAGATTTCACCTGCAGGGAGCAGGAAAGATGCCGACTTCTTGCAGAAAAGGCAAACATGTTCATTTTTCCCCAGAAGAATGGTTAAAAACGCAGAGTCATTTTCCTTCAAACCATTGCACATTCTTTTAGAGGAATTTTTTTATTTATTTGTTGTACAATTATTGGTTTTGTTTTATTAAAAACGTAATAATAAAATAGTGTCGTTAATTCTGTTCAATCAGTTCAATAAAAAAACACAACAAAAAGTACCGATAAGAGAATCGTTAAAGTACTGTACCGTCAAGTGGTATCGATAAAAGTAGTAATACCATTAAAACCTTAACAATACCC
The DNA here is from genome assembly GCA_903798195.1 of Danio kyathit. Lineage (NCBI taxonomy): Eukaryota > Metazoa > Chordata > Actinopteri > Cypriniformes > Danionidae > Danio > Danio kyathit. Next base: position 8,579,804 of record LR812536.1, on the reverse strand, counting down.
ATCCCTACCAGTAGCTCGCCATGTACGTTGGTGGACTTGAAACGCAGAGAGGAGTTGACCACAACAACGGTCAACGGGGAAAAACGATTCTAGAAAACAGGTCAAACAAAAATTAAATAAACAAGTAAATAACAGGGTGAGAATGTGGTAAAATCTGATGGCGAGGACCTTTCTTTTTCTGGATTGCTTTTTAAAACTGTGTTTAGGGAAGTGGCCTGGCAGGTAAATCAGTGGTTTTGATAACACTATTGGTTGGGTTTAGAGAAAGGAGGAGGGTGGGTCAGTAGATCGATTAGTCAGTTAGTCAGTTAGTCGACAGCGGCCTCTGGTGGAATTCACAAATTGAATTTAAAATATTACTCCTTACCTATAAAGCTTTAAATAATCTAGCTCCTGTTTATCTAACCAACCTCCTGTCTTGCTACAACCCAACCCGCTCTTTACGATCTCAAAACTCAAGGCTTCTGGTAGTACCTAGAATATCAAAGTCGAGTAAAGGAGGTCGAGCCTTCTCATTTATGGCCCCTAAACTCTGGAATAGCCTTCCTGATAATGTCCGAGGCTCAGACACACTCTCGCTCTTCAAAACTAGATTAAAGACCTATCTTTTTAGCAAAGCATACACTCAGTGAAGTACATAGCGGTATGACGCATGATGTGCCCCACACATGATTTTGCTTCTCGTTTATATACACTATGAACAGCAGCTACGCTAATTATTCTCCTTATTCTGTATTCCCACCTGGGGTACTCATCTCGAGGCCCTCAGACCATGCAGTGCCACTGACGCGATCCGAGACTAGCGACGAGATGATCCCAAGGTTTTCTGGACCAGGCCGTATCCTGAGCAGCTGCTGTGGTGGTCTTCATGGAGTGAGAGCATGAGATTGACTCCTGTGATGCTCCAAGGACAGACGAGTCTTCGCTGAGGTCCAGCTTCCTGCGCCTAGACTGCAGCTCTGCACAAGACGTTTGGCCATAGGGGAAATGGTCGTGCCCAACTGAGCCTGGTTTCTCTCGAGGTTTTTTAAAATCTTCACTTTCGCCAATTGGTGAAGTTTTTTCCTCGCCGCTGTCGCCACTGGCTTGCATGGTTCGGGATCTGTAGAGCTGCGCATCGATTGAATTGCTCTTCAGTGTTTGGACTCTCAGTAGTGAATATTAACCCACACTGAACTGAGCTAAACTGAACTGAACTTAATCTCTGAAAACTGAACTGACACTGTTTCAATTCACTATAATCTTCCATGTGAAGCTGCTTTGACACAATCTACATTGTATAAGCGCTATACAAATAAAGATGAATTTAATTGAATTTACGCGAGAAGAGCAGGTGCGAATGGCATTCACGAGAGAAATTTGAGAGCTCATATCAACCTCCTGGGACGCTCTCCAGAAATGTGAATACTGTAGAGGTATGTAATCAGAATAAGCCTGGGTTAAAATATAAACAGCACCCTTTTACAGCTGCTTTAGCCTTTATGAATACTGTATCGCTAAAAACGTTTTACACTTATGCAGGTACTTTTTACTTTAGTCAAAAACATTGACTAGAGTAGACGTTGACGTTAAGAAGCATTGACCTTTGATTAAACAAAAATACATTTGAGAATTTCAATTAAATTTAGCTGCTTTATTTTAGAGGTTTAGTAAAGGCGGCTCATTTTTTACCTAAAGGGCGAACGTTTTATACAGAATACTAAGAAAACAGGAGGATTAATCTTTTAAAAGGTTGATTTATGTACGTGCGTGTTTAATAAAATCAATGTGTTCTGAACTGGGGCTCCTGCTCAGCTATATTCCCAACTGACCATTGCGATATCAATGTTGAAACAATATATTGTGCAGCCCTAATACCAGTCTCAATTGAATCAATATCCTCAGGAGGGGTCATGCCACATGTATGTACTGATGGATGAAGCAGGAGTCGTGTCTATAATGAACAGTGATATGGCGTCTGTTGTTTGCTAGTGAAATGTGACTCACATACACACATTGCGCTTAGAGCTCTTGGTTGTGACGTCCTCAGAGTTTATGTTGACCCACTTCATCTCTGCCCATCACTGAATGGACACAGATCCTACGCATAAAGGACAGGAAAAGAGGGGAGCGGGAGCATGTCAGAGGAAATGAAGAATGCATTCAACAGAATTAATTAACGACAACATAAACAAGGAAAGCAGGACAGGTCAATGCCAGGACAGGGATGATTTATTTTGGACTGAATGAATATGAGTAACCGGATATGATGACGAGCTTTGGGAATAAGCTGAACTTCTCATTTTGAGTTTTATTAAAGAGCCCCTGAAGTGCTTTGGAATGCCAGTTTGTTTGATGAGTGATGTACTTACATGGAAAAAAAAATACTATAGTAAGTCAAATAAATAATAGGGCGACACGGTGGCTAAGTGGTTAGCACTGTCAACTCACAGCAAGAAGGTCGCTGGTTTAAGCTCTGGCTCGGTTAAGTTGGCATTTCTGTGAGGAGTTTGCATGTTCCCCCCATCTTGAGGGTTTCCTCCGGGTGCTCCGGTTTCCCTCACAGTCCAAACACATGCGCTATAGGCAGTGGTGAAAAGTAACAAATTACTTTTCCTTGAGTACATTTTTACTGCAGTAATAGCAGTGGTGGAAAGAGAACTGAAAAATCATACTCAAGTAAAAGTACCATTACTTGCCTAAAAATGTAGTGCGAGTAGAGTAAAAGTATCTGTTGTAAATATTACTCAAAGTATAGGTAAAAAGTAGACCTTACAAAAGTACTCAAGAGTAGTGAGAAGTGAGTATTACGCAGTAAAAAGCTGATATTTTTACATGTAATTTGTGCATGTGTGTGTAAACGTAACATTCTGTAGTGCATTTAGTTATTGCTCAGCAAGCACACAACATGATGAGACATTAATATTAGGTTAGGTTTATGTTGTAATGTCAGGTGACCAAAATTAATTGTGAAGCCAGCAGCTAAGGACCGCGTTATTTTGATGTCCAATAATGACGTCAAATGACGCTGATATTTGGTTGATTTTAGGTTGTTAGAACGTGACCAAAATCCAGCGTTGGTCTTAAACCAACGTCATATGACGTCAAATACTGACATTTATTCATCAGGTACGGCAACCAAAATCAAACGTCTGATAGATGTCATAGCGGTAACGTCCACACAACGTCAAGCTGTAACATCATTAGACATTGATATTTGGTTGGTTTTAGGTTGGACATTGAATATTGATGTTGGCCTGTTGTTGAGTTCTGGGGCCTGTTTCAGAAAGGAGGTTAAGTGAAAACTCTGAGTATTTTAACCCTGAAATGAGAGAAACTCTGGGTTTTCCGTTTCAAAATGGCAGGTTTGTCAAACTCGAGAAAGCAGGGTAAGTCAAGCCTGTTTCTAAAAGAGAGGTAACTTTAACTCAGAGTCAGTTACCGTGGTAACTATACTCTGTGAACCTAACCTGGTCAGGAGCAGGTTTTATTCTCTAAACTCAGAGTTTCTGTCGGTCTGCTCTCCTTATTTAAAGATGAAGCGGTATTTCTCACCTTAGACTTACGTTTCCACACATCTATTTTAATGTGCATTTTGGATATGCGCATAAAAAATTGGTTGATGGAAACGCCAAGATGCACATAACTTTTGAAAATAGACATAATAAACATATGCGCATAACTGAGTAGGATAAACTTTTTATTCAATAAGAAAAGATGTGCATAAACTACGATGGAAACACTTTTACTGAACAAATTCCAGTATACCCATTAAAAAGGTTTGTTATAAGAGATCATACGATGATAAAAATGTGTGTGAAGGGACAAACCAGCATGTTGAGCACACTGTAAAACATCTAAAATGTTGTTTTGGTCACGCCTTAACCGTTTCAGTATTATTATATTATTAATAACCTTCAGAGAGTCTGCAGCGTGTCAAGATCGTCTGTTCTCCGCGTGCGCATCTCAAACACCACCACGCGTTCATTGTGTGTCGGCATTGTCTTCTGAGGCACAAGTCATTTATTAAATAAAGAACATGTTCACGCAGCTTCTTCTACCGCAGTAAATTCAGTTTTTACTCTTGATATTTAGCGCCAGTTAATCAGCAAGTGACAATTTTGTTCTCTTTGACTGGTTGGATGGAAACGCTGCTTTACTCGCAAACTTTTATGCGATATTCCAGTTTTGCACATAAATTTTATTTGCGTTCAGTCACACAAAGAACAAAGTCGCGTACGAGAATAGCTTGTCCTTTTTAAATAATTAATTAGCTTAAATTCACTGTCCTACTAACTAGATTAATGGGATTATTACTCGTTCTAAAAACAATTTTTTTTTGTTCTGCTTACATTGTAAATGTCATATCATCCTCTACCACTCGAACTATAAAAAAGGCAGACACACAAGTGCACTTTTAAATCTATTAAAACTGATCAATGTGTGCAAAAGTGGGAACCTTAAATTAAACATTTCCACTGAACATTAAGCTAAGGTTATATGCATTCTTGTTTTGTCAAATTTGTTGTAGAAATGCGCTAGCCTATTTTATGTAATTTAATGCAATTACATCTGATATAACTTTCAAAAAATGGCCAATAAACTTAACACATTACATTACTTTTTATTATACTTAATTATTTAAATACTTTAAATGTAAACTTGTGCATTAACTTAAGCAGTTGTGTTTTCCCACGCTAACTGTCTCTGTTTCACTGATGCAGTGGTGTTGCTTTTTTAAATATATGCTCATATTTGCTATTACTTTGCATGAGCACATCAAGTTCAGCTGGAGAATTCGTAATATCTGCGCTCCATTGATAATGCCTTTTTATAGTTGCGGTGTGCGCGTTTAACTCTGAGTTGGTCTACTCAAAGTTGATTGACCCAACTCAGATCAGCTATTCTGAAACCGAAAACTCTGAGTTTTTAATCTCTCGATAAATCAACTCAGAGTTCAAGTTTAAACTCCGAGTTGATTGAACCTCCTTACTGAAACAGGCCCCTGACGTAAACCTGATTTTCATTTCCAAACAAAATGCAAAGTCCCCATGACGTTAGGGTTCAACGTCAATCAGACGTCATGTTGACGTCCTGTGCCTGCTGGGTGTTTAAGGTCATTTTGGTCATCATACAGTAAACATCTGTCATCTTCTCATCAGTGACATGCATATAAACAGTCTCTGGGTCAATGCGCGTAAAGATTTTGAACACTTTTAAAACTTCCAAACAGTTTGCTGCAATTATAAAGTGCACACGTCTTGAGGTAGTTCATTATGATATGATTTACCTTCTAAGGTATCGAATCGTTATTCAGGTGAATCGTTGCGTCCCTAGTAATAAATACTGTAGTATACTCTAGTTTTTTAGAAAATAAATAAATAAATAATCCTAAAATGGCCAACCATTATTACAAGAGGCAAAACGTGTGAAACTAAGTGACCAAAAACATAAAGCTGTATATAAACAAAGTTACATTATGTAATTTCTGGTGTTAAAGAAGTTAACAAATATGAATGTCAATGATTTACAAACAATAGAAAAAAGGAAATTACATCAAATCTTCCTCAATAATAGTGTTTTCATGACCCATCATCAAATTAGAGACAGGATGTAAACAACACACTGATCTGAATGAACTCATATGGTGAAAGATTGATATTCATAACACTCCTGATGATTATTAAATGATGAGTATTGCTGTAGTCGTGCTTTAGACTATACTAGTTTGGGTTGCGATAGAAAAAAAAAAAACAGTTACAGTAGACTAACTTACTATAGACTCCAAACTAAGTTATAACAAATCGAGCAGAAGAGAAGAAAAAATGTCTGAAGTAAACTTTAGTGCCTGTATCCTAAATTAAATCATACTAACTTTACTTCCTTTGTTGTTTATTACCATATAATTGAACTTTGTCACTTTGCCTCAACTCACTGGGTCCTATCATACACCCGGCGCAATAAGACGTGTTTGCATCGATGTGTTGCTATTTTCTGACCAGCGCAACCCTAATTTTCACATTTTGCACCACGTTGTTTAATTAGCAAATCCATTTGCGTCACTTTGTGGACTCATGGGTGTGTAGAATGGAGATGTGTTAAGGCGCATTGTTGGTGCGTTGCTATTTTGAGGAAATGAAATAGACTGTGCAAGTGACCAGCTGAAAGCAGGTCTAAAGTCCAGCGCAGAGCATGTTAGTTGTGCGCCTTAAATGCGTACGCATTGCTTAATACACACAGGATGTACAGCAATACAGAAATATCTTTACAAATGAAATAAATAAAGGATTAAAATTGTAACCAGGGATGGATGCTGACAACAGGTTGCGGATCCAAATGCAGGTTTTATTTAAAGGGATGGTCAGACAAGCAATGAACAACACAGGCGCAAACAGATGTATGAGGGAAATCCTGAATCGTGGTCAATGTAGCAGGCAGATGGTCATAAGGCTGGCAGCAGATGGGGAGAAATCAACAATCAAGGCGAGGGTCCAAACACGGTAAGAACAAGACAAGGTAACGCTAGGAATTGTGACTGTGAACAGGTAACAAGACTCGGCAATGGAGTGAGTGTATGTTCTGCTTATGTAGTGTGTGTAATCAGTTGTTGAGTGGCTTCAGCTGTGGGTGTAATCAGTGAAGATCTGGAACCGGTTGTGTGTGATGTCAGAGTCGTGCATGTATGGAAATGTAGTTCATTGAATGGCGGATATGTATTCCAATAGTGAATGTGCATGTAAACCAGCGATCTATGGGGAGAAGATCGCTGGTGATCGTGACAGAGCCCCCCCTCTAAGGAGTGGCTTCCAGACACTCCTATCATAGTTCAGGCGGGAGGTGGAGCGGAGGCGGAACAGGGGGAGGGATGGAGGGCCAGGACCATGCAGCTGAGGAGTGTCTGAAGCATGAAGCAGCAGTAGGCCCAGAGAGTGGAGCTGCGGAGGGCCTGGAGCGTGGGGCTGCGGAAGGCCCGGAGAGTGGAACTGCGGAGGGCCTGGAGCGTGGAGCTGCGGAAGGCCCGGAGAATGGAGTTGCGGAGGGTCTGGAGCGTGGGGCTGCGGAAGGCCCGGAGAGTGGAACTGCGGAGGGCCTGGAGCGTGGAGCTGCGGAAGGCCCGGAGCGTGGAGCTGCAGAAGGTCTGGAGAGTGGAGCTGCGGAGGGCCTGGAGCATGGAGCTGCAGAGGGACTAGAGCTTGGAGTTGCGGAAGGCCCGGAGCGTGGAGCTGCAGAAGGCCTGGAGAGTGGAGCTGCGGAGGGCCTGGAGCATGGAGCTGTACAAGGCCTGGAGTATGGAGCTGCAGAGGGCCTGGAGCGTGGAGTTGGAGCTGCAGAGGGCCTGGAGCATGGAGTTGGAGCTGCGGAGGGCCTGGAGCATGGAGTTGGAGCTGCGTAAGGCCTGAAGAGTGAAGCTGCTGAGGGCCTGGAGCGTGGAGCTGCGGAGGGCCTGGAGCGTGGAGCTGCGTAAGGCCTGAAGAGTGAAGCTGTTGAGGGCCTGGAGTGTGGAAGGCCTGGAGAATGGAGCTGGAGCTGCGTAAGGCCTGAAGAGTGAAGCTGCTGAAGGCCTGGAGTGTGGAGTTGCAAAAGGCCTGGAGCATGGAGCTGAAGTTGGTCAGGGGCTTAGGTTCAGCAGGCACAGGCAGTTCATATAACCCCAGTGGGTCTGGAGGCTTGGGTTCAGGAGATACTGGCAGTTCATTTAACTCCAGTGGGTCAGGAGGCTTGGGTTCAAGGAGCACTGGCAGTTTGTATAACCCCAGTGGGTCAGGAGGCTTAGGTTCAAGGAGCACTGGCAGTTCATATAACCCCAGTGGGTCAGGAGGCTTGGGTTCAAGGAGCACTGGCAGTTCATATAACCCCAGTGGGTCAGGAGGCTTGGGTTCAAGGAGCACTGGCAGTTCATATAACCCCAGTGGGTCAGGAGGCTTAGGTTCAAGGAGCACTGGCAGTTCATATAACCCCAGTGGGTCAGGAGGCTTAGGTTCAAGGAGCACTGGCAGTTCATATAACCCCAGTGGGTCAGGAGGCTTAGGTTCAAGGAGCACTGGCAGTTCATATAACCCCAGTGGGTCAGGAGGCTTGGGTTCAAGGAGCACTGGCAGTTCTTTCAACCCCAGTGGGTCAGGAGGCTTAGGTTTTGGCAAGTCACACGGCTCTGGTGACTCTTGGAAATTATCCGGCTTTGGCAGTCCTTCGTGGGACTGAGGTGGCGGCTCTGACCAGTCATGGAACTCAGGTGGCGGCTCTGGCCATTCGTGGAACTCAGGTGGTGGCTCTGACCATTCATGGGACTCAGGTGACAGCTCTGGCCTTTCGTGGGACTCAGGTGACTGCTCTGGCCTTTCGTGGGACTCAGGTGACTGCTCTGGCCTTTCGTGGGACACAGGTGACTGCTCAGGCCTTTCGTGGGACTCAGGTGACTGCTCTGGCCTTTCGTGGGACTCAGGTGGGTCTCGTACCCCTGGCCCTTCAAGGAATTCAGGAGGATCTGGCGCCCGCCCTTCAGGGAATTCAAGTGGATCTGGCGCCCGCCCTTCGGGGAATTCAAGTGGATCTGGCGCCCGCCATTCGGGGAATTCAGGGTCATCTGATGCTCGCCATTCGAGAGATTCAGAGGTTTCTGGCGCCCGCCATTCGAGGGATTCAGAGGTTTCTGGCGCCCGCCATTCGAGAGATTCAGAGGTTTCTGGCGCCCGCCATTCGAGGGATTCAGAGGTTTCTTGCGCCCGCCATTCGAGGGATTCAGAGGTTTCTGGCGCCCGCCATTTGGGGAGTTCGGAGGTTTCTGGCGCCCGCCATTCGAGGGATTCAGAGATATCTGGTTTCCACCATTCGGGGAATACAAAGGGTTCTGGCGGCGGTGACTCTGGCAGCTCTGGCGGCGGCGACTCTGGCAGCTCTGGCGGCGGCGACTCTGGCAGCTCTGGCGGCGGCGACTCTGGCAGCTCTGGCGGCGGCGACTCTGGCAGCTCTGGCGGCGGCGACTCTGGCAGCTCTGGCGGCGGCGACTCTGGCAGCTCTGGCGGTGACTGAGGATGTGGCAGCTCTGGCAGTGACTGAGGATGTGGCAGCTCTGGAGGATATGGCAGCTCTGGCAGTGATTGAGGATCTGGTAGCGCTGGAGGATATGGCAGCTCTGGAGGTGGTGGTGGCAACTCTGGTAGGAACAGCTCTGGTGGTGGCAGTAGCTCTGGCAACTCGGGTGGTGGTGGCCATTCTGGTGGCTCAGGTGATGGCATTTCAGGAACAAGAACAAGAACTATGGCAGGAACAGACTCGGAACATGAAGCCATCTTGTGAGCTGGTGGCTGAAGGGCTGGTGACGGCCATTTTGTGAGCTGGGGAACTGGAGGCAGCCCTTTTGTGATCTGAAGGACTGGAGACAGCCATCTTGTGAGTTGCAGGACTGACGGCGGCCATCTTGTGAGCTGGGGAACTGGAGGTGGCCATCTTGTGAACATGAGGACTGAAAGTGGCCGTTTTGTTAGCTGGAGGACTGGAGGCGGCCATCTTGTGAGTGGGATGACTGAAGGCGGCCATCTTGTGAACATGAGGACTGGAAGTGGCAGTTTTGTTAGCTGGAGGACTGGAGGCGGCCATCTTGTGAGTTGGATGACTGAAGGCGGTCATCTTGTGAACATGAGGACTGAAGGCGGCCATCTTGTGAGCTGGCTGTGGTCTAGGCTGGTGAACAGGGGGCAGGAGTATAGGTGATGCCAGCATGATCGTTGTAGTGGACTGTCCAGCAAACCCCGTTGCCAGCGGGTCTTGCTGTACACAGCCCTCCCCCAAAAAACATTTAGGAATATCCTCCTCTATTTCTCCAACGGTGAAAGGTGATCCACAAAAACTCAAAACAAAATCTAAATATTGAGCCAGAGTCCAGTTTGTGTCTACTTCGGGAAGGCTTAACATAATGTTGTCGTCTAAACCACTCCAAAACAAGTCTTTAACTGCGGTCTCACTCTGGGAAAGGAGGTGGCTGAACTGAAGGAATTCCTCCACATATTTTTCCACAGGGCGACCATTTTGGAATATGGCACAAAGAGCACTTACTGGATTGATTTTTCCTGCTGGATCCATGAGTGGCCGAGTCTTCTGTAACCAGGGATGGATGCTGACAACAGGTTGCGGATCCAAATGCAGGTTTTATTTAAAGGGATGGTCAGACAAGCAATGAACAACACAGGCGCAAACAGATGTATGAGGGAAATCCTGAATCGTGGTCAATGTAGCAGGCAGATGGTCATAAGGCTGGCAGCAGATGGGGAGAAATCAACAATCAAGGCGAGGGTCCAAACACGGTAAGAACAAGACAAGGTAACGCTAGGAATTGTGACTGTGAACAGGTAACAAGACTCGGCAATGGAGTGAGTGTATGTTCTGCTTATGTAGTGTGTGTAATCAGTTGTTGAGTGGCTTCAGCTGTGGGTGTAATCAGTGAAGATCTGGAACCGGTTGTGTGTGATGTCAGAGTCGTGCATGTATGGAAATGTAGTTCATTGAATGGCGGATATGTAGTCCAATAGTGAATGTGCATGTAAACCAGCGATCTATGGGGAGAAGATCGCTGGTGATCGTGACAAAAATATTATAAAAATTATTATTTTCTACATAAATATAAAAACCACTGCCTTCATACCTTCTTCATCTCGGGGGGCTTTTTCAGTTTATTCACGACAACTTGCTTTTGTATACTGTTATTAGTAGTATTATTCATTTATTTAGTAGTATATGCATAGTTATATTGTTTTAATAAAAACAAGCTTAGATTTGTACATATGTCGAGTTTTGGACCATATGGGGCATAAGAATAGGACGTGTCTTTAAATATATAGCTCAGTTTTTAGCTCAGTAGTTGAATTTAGAAATAGTTTTGAAACAAATCTTTACGCTTAACAAACTAGGTTAACTATGTATAGGCTAATAAATGTCTGGAGTGCGTTCAACACTATTTCCTTATCCATGAAAGTGAAGGAGTAAGTGAAGAGAAAGTGAAAGTAAAGAGGCTGAATGGAGGAAGCTTGTTCTTTATTCTCGTGCTGCAGATGCTCTGTGTAACTGCATTCTCGCTAGTGAAGCATTCAGTTTTTCCACTTACAAAGTCCACCATGTAAACAGCAAATGTGCCATGACGCGACACAACTGACTCTTAAAGGGAATGGGAGATTCTCATTGCCCGTTATGTTCAAAACACACCCATAACTCATTAAGAAAATAAGCACAACCCAGTTAGACCATGTGCCACAGTGCAAACTTTATTTTTCCATCCTTAAAATAGCAAAAGTGGATTCGGACATGCCCTTAATGCTTTTGCATCATGTGCTTTAGACTTTACGCCTAGATCATTAAAATAGAGCACTCTGACTCTCTTTGACTTCTAATCGCCGCCTTTCCAGGTTTAAAAAGCCTCCAGCAAGATCTCATCAGCTTTTACCTCATATGTCATCCTCTCTATAGTCCTGTAAATGTAGGATTAGTTTCACATACTGTAGACTGTATATATACACAGACACACATGCAGACAAGAACGTGAGAGACAAAATCATCAAAGAAAGGTAGGAAGGATCAAAGTGCAGTACTTCTATGCTCTTCATGAGCGAGAACAGGAAAAAAGAGCAACCCAGCCTCCACTCCAGAGAAAAAGTGAGAGATTGCGTATGTTCATTCATATAAAATGACACACAAATGTACAGCAGCGCACTTATAATCAGTCAACAGCTTTACATGAGCAGTTACAGCTGATGATTTTCATGAAAGGAAGAACATGTAACTAATAAATGGCAAGCATGTCCTCGGATTTACTTATTAGTAATAATAGTGTCTGCAATATTGCTCCTAAAAGCCACTTTTTTAGCACAGAACTATAATTAATGCTTCCAAATTGCATTAAGCCATTGAGTTTTTAATTTCAAATGCTGTGAGTATTTTTTTCTTTTTTAAACAAAGGGATGCACAATTAAATCAAAATTGTGCTCTTATATTGCTGTATTTACTGAATGTTTTTTCTTCTGTGCAGATTATAAATTTGATAATTAATGCACTCTTGTAATCTTTAATCTAAGTAATGTAGAGGAACAAAAAACATTTTTTTTTTCAAAATTTAAAGGGCACCTATGATGAAAAATCTACTTTTCAAGCTGTTTAGACAGACATATGTGTAGGTATAGTGTGTAGACCGTCATATTGGGGTGATATAAACACACCCAGTCCTTTTTTTTTCAATTTAACAACATAAAAACGGTGGACCAATTGGAGCGGTTTTGAGATCGACCGCAACTTGACGTAGGAGTGCGGTCCCCCCGCCCACCAACATTGATTGACAGGTGCGCATTACCATATCCTCAGTATGTTGTTTCACGTTTTCAGCGTGTGAGTCAAAGTGATGTAATCAAAGAAACACCCTTGCTCTATTTTTAGATGTAAGGTTTATTGGGCTCAACATTCACCACGTTATAGCTCTCCTCGCCGCCAGTGTTTGTGAGTTTTGGTGGGTTTGCATACATGTGTACTTTTCATTGCGTCTTCCTTAAACTTAAGCGGTTTGCATTTCCCGCGGTCACAGAAGCTCCCTGTCATCTTAACTAGGTGCAGCTGGAAAGTGCGAGCGCGTTGCCTCACGTGCGCGTGCCTCCATTGGAAATAACGAACTAACGATCATGTTGTCGCGGATGAAAGTGAGCGCCGGGAGGGTGTGGCGGATGAAAGTGAGGACCGGGGGGTTCGCTCACTATTCTGCCACCTAGGTCGCCTCTATGGACGCGCTGGCCCTGCTCAGGACACTGTTCATATTTCTGCCGTTCCACAGAGCGTTATCTAAATAGTTATATTTTAAATAACATGCGAATGTGCGTGTCTGGTGTGTCGTGGCTTTGAGCGGCGCATCCGGTGTATGACACCCTTTAGTTATAGCCTCAAGCAGGTCGTACACCAGACAAGCAGCGTCGCGACAAGCAGCGGCATGCATTTCTGAATTCTAAACATAAGTTTCTATCATGTGACACACACCAGCGCCGCAAGTGTGCGGTACTTTTAACTGTCATGTGCGCGCCGTGTCGCGGCGCATCTGGTGTGTGATGCCCTTCGGACAAAGTTAATTCAGTGTGCTTGGTTATTAGTCTCGGTGTAGACTACAAGCTCGGAGCTTTAAACTAGCACACAGTTGGCTGTAAAACTATACAAAGACACATGATTTTGTAGTCTCTGCTTGGTCTGTGTCCGAGGCGTACATGTACGGCTGAATGCTGGTCCTCTCATGTTGCTTCTCTCCGTCTGCCTGTCTGTTGCCATACACAAAGAGGGGAGCTCTTGGCTCTGCCCCCTTGTTAAGTTGGGCGGGAAGTCGAAGCTAATTTTCATGTGAAGCAACAAACCCCTAAAACAACGAACTGTGTACACGCCCCCAAAATGGCACTTTTTAACACATCATAATAAAAAAATCTGAATTGTGTTTTGAACTGAACCTAAACTGGCACACTCAGAAGAACCATAATATTAATATTACATTAAAAAAAATAATCTTAAATAATGCTTATGAAATATTGTGTTTCTATCTAAAGATGTGGCTTTTGTGGCCCTAGCATGAGATATAAGACATCTTTAAATATTTTCATTAATTTCCTTGAGTGGAAAAGTACAGCAGGTCTGTAAAGTAACCTTTAAGTACTGATATTAGTGGCAGAAAACCTTCCCTTCTCTTTCCAAAATCCTCTTTTCCGACTGAAAATCCCCCTCAAATCACATCCACAAATAGTAAATCATGCAGCATCATCCAATCAGTTCCCCATGGACAAAATTAATTTAGTATGATAAATACATTTTAGAATGAAAAAAAACTAACTATCATAGCTTCTGCTCCACCCCAAATTTATGACCTCATCCAGTCATGATAGAGAGAAACAGGACAACAAATGCAATGATTAAATCTCTTATTTCATTCAGTGACCTTCCGCTTGGTCCCTTTATTCATCACAGGTCCCCAAATCAGAATGAACCGCCAACTTATCCAGCATATGATTAACAGCAGATGCCCTTCCAGCTGCAACCCAGTACTAGGAAACACACACACTCATACACTACGGCCAATTTAGTTAATTTAATTCACCTATAGCACATGTCTTTGGACTGTGGGGGAAACTGGAGCACCCGGAGGAAACCCACGCCAACACGGGGAGAAATGCAAACTCCACACAGAAATGCCAACTGACCCAGCCGGGACTTGAAGCAGTGACCTTCTTGCTGTGAGGCTACAGTGCTAACCATTGAGCCACTGTGTCGCCCCAGCCTTATTTCAGGACGTACTCACACTATGCTATCCGAACCGTGCCCAGGCCCGTTTCCCGGATCGTTCGAGAAGTGTGAGTGCTCTGAACCGGGCTCAAGCTCGGTTCACTTGGCCGGCCCTAGCCCGGTTGGAAGAGGTGGGCCTGAGCGTGGTTCACTTGGGCTCAGGCGCGGTACGCTTGCAGTAGGAGTGCAAGCGTGCTTAACCCTAAAACTGAAAGCGAGACGTGACTTTAAGGGACTGTATCATATGGATTAATTAATCATTCGTACTGTTCAATGAACACAAACTGTCGTAGTTTATAAAAGACGCAAACCCCTCACTGCACGACAGCTGCACCTTCAGCAAACCTCCTAATTCTTGCAGCACGAGGACTTTATGAGCGTCAAAAGTGGCTGATCTGTTCGGCGAAATATTTGACTGCGTGTCATCGCATATCAAACGACTTAAACGATATAATTAAAGAAATCTCCACTGTGCTGAGCCAGAGCGCTTCTCTTCCTAAACTGAACAGAGCGTCATCGATGACGTAAGCGTGCCCAGGCCCGAATGTGAGTGCGGGCCGTCGGGGGAGACGGGAGGGGGGACAAGCGTGCTTTGGCCCGGTTTAATGCAACTGTACACAGTGTGAGTACGCGCTCAGTAAAAAAAGAAATCATAATTAAAAAAGAATAAAAAAACACTTTTAGTTTAGTTTTTCTAATCTTGTCTCATTCCTTTTTCCATTTAAATATTGTAAAAATAGATTTCTGTGCATGAGTATTTTTTTTTTTGTCATTCGGCTTTTAAGTATTTGTGTGGAGTCCCAGTGAAGTGGATTTCAAGCCTTAAAAAGCTCTACGCCTTGTACAATAAATAATTCATTTAAAAAATCTAGTTTTATGATTCTTTTTTTTTCGCAGGCAGATCGTTTTATCCAAAGCAACTTTTAATCAGTTCATACATTCTCTATTAAACGAACCCATGACCTTGGCATATAACTGTACATGCCGTTTGAGCTTCAGGAGTGCTATGAATATCAATCTTTACTCAATTGAAATCAATGGCACAGGAATGCGCTATATTTGTGCTTCAGAAATGCAAGAATAGCATCGTGTATACTGTAATTTAATAATATATCTATAGTAAATGTTTTGAATTATATGAAAAAAAAAATTTTTTTCACAGGGAGGCTAATAATGTTGCCATAAAAAGTCAAATTGCCCAAATGTTTAACAGAGCAAGACATTTTTCATAGTGTGTCCGATAATATAATTTTTTTCTTGTGGAAAAGGTCTTATTTGTTTTATTTTGGCTATAATAAAATCATTTTTTTATTTTTTAAACCATTTTAAGGTCAACATTGGTATATACTGTATAGTGTAACTCCCCCTGTAAATCTGTGTGTTTGTATATATATATATATATATATATATATATATATATATATATATATATATATATATATATATATATATATATATATATACATACAGTTGCAATCAGAATTATTGAACCCCCTTTGAATTTATTTTCTTTTTTAAATATTTCCCAAATGATGTTTAACAGAACAAGGAAATTTTCACAGTATGTCTGATAATATTTTTTCTTCTGGAGAAAGTCTTATTTGTTTTATTTCGGCTAGAATAAAAGCAGTTTTTAATTTTTTAAAACCCATTTTAAGGTCATTATTATTAGCCCCTTTAAGCTATATATTTTTTGATAGTCTACAGAACAAACCATCATTATACAATAAATTGCCTAATTACCCTAACCTGCCTAGTTAACATAATTAACCTAGTTAAGCCTTTAAATATCACTTTAAGCTGTATAGAAGTGTCTTGAAAAATATCTAGTAAAATATTATTTACTGTCATCATGGAAAAGATAAAATAAATCAGTTATTAGAAATGAGTTATTAAAACTATTATGTTTAGAAATGTGTTTAAAAAATTCTCTCCGTTAAACAGAAATTGGGGAAAAAAATAAACAGGGGGGCTAATAATTCAGGGGGTTGAATAATTCTGATTACAACTGTATACACACACACACACACACACACACACACACACACACACACACACACACACACACACACACACACACACACACACAAACTACCTTACAAAATGTTTGATCCAGTGGAAAAATAATGAATATTGTGTATGACTCCCATGAGCTTGGAGGACTGCATCCATACATCTCTACTATGACTCAAAAAACTTACTAAAAAAAGTCATCTGGAATGGCAAAACAAACATTCTTGCAGGACTCCCAGAGTTCATCAAGTCTCTTTGGATTCATCTTCAGTGCCTCCTCCATCTTAGCCTAGACATGCTCAATAATGTTCATTTCTGGTGACTGGGCTGGCCAATCCTGGCACCTGGCCCTTCTTAGCTTTCAGGAGCTTTGATGTGGAGGCTGAAGTATGAGAAGGAGCGCTATCCTGAAGAATTTGCCCTCTCCTGTGGTTTGTAATGTAATGGGCAGCACAAATGTCTTGACACCTCAGGCTGTTGATGTTGCCATCCACTCTGCAGATCTCTTGCATGCCCCCATACTGAATGTAACCCCAAACCATGATTTTTCCGTCACCTAACTTGACTGATTTCTGTGAGAATCTTGGGTCCCTGCGGGTTTCAATAGGTCTTCTGCAGTATTTGTGATGATTGGGATGCACAAAATTTATCACATGAAATGATCAACTAGAAGTCAAGTTACTATTTGTTGCTCTTACAACTGGGATCGACGACAAAACTTTTGAAATAAATTAATAAGATAAATAAATTAATAAATAAGATAAATTACAGTGCATATTTTATTTTTCCTGAATATTCATTAGTTAAGGAGAAAATGCATAAATAATTGAATCAAATAGAAGAGTGAATAAATAAATTATTCTTGTGCATCCCCCATGTAGTATTAAAGCAACTAGAACTTCATGAGGTGTGCTGAGACATGCACAAAACACACACACACACACACACAAACAGCAGAGATTTCAGCTGTCTGCGGCCTCAAGAGTAAAAAAAAAAACCTTGTGCTGACACAGAATTGCACAAAAACACACACACATCAAAGAGGTCCCACACTAAAAACGCAGAGCTTTTCCTGAAATGAAAGGCAAGTGAGGAGAACTAGAGAAAGAGAAAAGCAGATGGCGAGTGAAACACACTTAAACACACACACATGAGTGTTTGGAGCTGACAGAGGCTGATCAGGCAGGCAGAGCACGGCGAGATCGGTGGGTGCCTGGCTGACCCCACGGCCACAGGCTGCATCGGAAATGTTGGTCCAAGCACGATCAGAAATGCCTGCTGTCAGGATAAAGAGAGAGAGAGAGAAATGGCAGAGGAAGGCTGTCAGAAGGGAAGGCCTGGAGTCATGAATCACCCCAGACAGACACGCTCACTGTCCACACACACTGATCTGATCCCATCCGCCCTCAGACTGAGCCGACTGAGAGATTCAGCAAGTCATCAGGAAAACCCAACTGGTTTTGAGGTCAGAATGGAAAAAGTTGTTATCCTTTTTCAGTTTCACATTTAATGTAGCTGTTTGCCAAACAATTTAAAGATCAACATACAGGATACATGGAGTTATAGACCCTTTTCACGCTACTGTTGATGTGTTTATATAATCTTACACCCTTCAAATGTATGTATATTTAGCTGTATATATGTATGTATTACACCTCCTGACAAAAGTATTGTCATTGATTCCAGTTGTAAAAGCAACAAATAATAACTTGACTTAGTTGATCATTTGGAAAAGTGTCAGAAGGTCGATTTTTTCTGATGAATCTTCTGTTGAACTGCATCTCAATCATCACAAATACTGCAGAAGACCTATTGGAAGATTCTCACATAAATCAGTCAAGTTTGGTGACGGAAAAATCATGGTTTGGGGTTACATTCAGTAAGGGGTGTGCGAGAGATCTGCAGAGTGGATGGCAACATCAACAGCCTGAGGTATCAAGACATTTGTGCTGCTCATTACATTACAAACCACAGGAGAGGGCAAATTCTTCAGCAGGATAGCACTTCAGCCTCCACAACAAAGTTCCTGAAAGCAAAGAAGGTCAAGGTGCTCCAGGATTGGCCAGCCCAGTCACCAGACATCAACATTATTAAGGATGTCTGGGGTAAGATGAAGGAGGAGGCATCGAAGATGAATCCAAAGGATTTTGATGAACTCTCAAAGTCCTGCAAGAACACTTTCTTTGCCATTCCAGATGACTTTATTAATAAGTTATTTGAGTCATTGCAGAGATGTATGGATGCAGTCCTCCAAGCTCATGAGAATCATGTCTTTGGACTGTGGGAGTAACCGGAGCACCCGGAGGAAATACACGCCAACATGTGGAGAGCATGCAAACTCCACACAGAAATGCCAAATGGCCCAGCCGGGTCATCTAGACTTTTATCTCGTTTTACGATTGAACAAGTAAATGAATGCTCAGGTCTATTTAATGTACTATATTTTAATCAAATTAGAATATTGATGCTGTAAAAAGAACCTTATGAAATTGAAAACAGTCACTTTAACCTTTTACCAGAAGTTTATTGGTGGCTGAAAAACACTTGCCGTGAAAAATGTATAGTACTGTAGTTTAGTTTATACTTTTGGATAAATGATTAAATGGATGGATGGATGGATGAATTGATGGATGGGTGGATGATGGATGAATGGATAGATCAGTATTTATTATGGATGGATGGATGGATCAGTATCTATTATAGATGGAATGATGGATGGATGGGTGGGTTGGTATATGGATGGATGAGTGATTTGGATGGATGGATGGATGGATGGATGGATGTTTATTATAGATGGATGGATGGGTGGGTGGGTATCTATTATGAATAGATGGATGGATCAGTATTTATTAGGTGGATGGATGGATGGATGGATGGATAGATCAGTATTTATTATAGATGGAAGGATGGATGGATGGGTGGGTGGGTATATGGATGGATGAGTATTTATTATGGATGGATAGATATTTATTATAGATGGATAGATGGGTGGGTGAGTATATGGATGGATGAATGGATGATGGATGGATGGATCAGCATTTATAATAGATGGAAGGATGGATGGATGGATAGGTGGGTGGATAGATTAGTATTTATTACAGATGGATGGATGGATCAGTATCTATTATGGATAGATGGATGGATCAGTATTTATTATAGGTGGGTGGATGGATGGATGGATGGATAGATGGATGGATCAGTATTTATTATAGATGGAAGGATGGATGGGTGGGTGGGTGGGTATATGGATGGATGAGTATTTATTATGGATAGATAGGTGGATGGATGGGTGGGTGAATATATGGATGGATGAATGGATGATGGATGGATGGATCAGCATTTATTATAGATGGATGGATGGATGGATGGATGGATAGGTGGGTGGATAGATTAGTATTTATTACAGATAGATAGATGGATCAGTATCTATTATGGATAGATGGATGGATCAGTATTTATTGTAGGTGGATGGATGGATGGATGAATGGATTAGCATTTATTATAGATGGAAGGATGGATGGATGGATAGGTGGGTGGATAGATTAGTATTTATTACAGATGGATGGATGGATCAGTATTTATTATAGATGGAAGGATGGATGGATGGATGGGTGGGTATATGGATGGATGAGTATTTATTATGGATGGATAGATATTTATTATAGAAGGATAGATGGATGGATGCGTGGGTGGTTATATGAATGGATGAATGGATGGATGGATCAGCATTTATTACAGATGGAAGGATGGATGGATGGATAGGTGGGTGGGTGGATAGATGGATAGATCAGTATTTATTATGGATGGATGGATCAGTATCTATTATGGATGGATGGATGGATGGATCAGTATTTATTATAGACGGATGGATGGGTGGGTGGGTGGGTGGGTATATAGATGGATGAATGGATGATGGATGGATGGATCATTATTTATTATGGATGGATCAGCATTTATTATAGATGGAACAACGGATGGTTGGATGGATGGATGGATGAATGCATTGATGGATTAATGGATGGATGGATGGATGGATGGATAGACAGATGGATGGATGGACAGGTGGGTGGGCGGGTGGATGGATGAATGGATGGATTGATTCCACTGTAAAGAGATGAAATTAAGATTGTGATCCAGTCATAATACTGTAGTTCAGCAAATGTGCTTAACTTCTGTGAAAATAGTATCACAGAACAAAGATTAGTTTTTGAATATTCATTAGGACAGAAGTGAAGTGCCTTCAACAATGCTTGTTGGTGACCTCTTCTGAAAACACTCCATCAACACTGAGATATTTTTGCCATTTATGAAAGGTCATCATTATGAGTTACTGCAGAAATGACTCATTGGCTCAGTCCAAGTGGCCGGGGCAAATTCAGTCATGCATGACATAACTGGACAGACGGAAGATCCAGTTTCCCCACATTGTGTTGTGAAAACAACATACCGTGAACAAGAGCCACACTCGCTAATTAAAAAAGATTATTTCACACACTCAAAGCCAGCCATTCAGAATCTTCTTGGCACATTTTTTTTTTGCTGGAATAGGAAACAAACAATTGCATAATTTAAACCAAATCAGAACAATGCTATAAAAGAATCCCAACAGATATTTATACACCCAGCCTGATCTTAAAGTATGAATATCAATACACTTAAATATAAAAAAATGGCTACAATTTTAAAACAGTATGTGCACAAGTGTGTGCTGCCTGTTGGGGATGTTTTCATCCAATCTGGGGTGATTTTGAGTCTTAATCTGCCCACAACTTCCTCTGTGTTTCAGCAAATGGAATGATTTTTGGTGAAAAATCTTATTTTGACACATAATTTGAGAAAATGCTTTGGAAATTTTCAAAAACTCAACAATACACTCCAGGCAAATGGACTACCTTTTTGTTATGTTTGTGGTTGTTTTTGCCCCATTGACTTCCATTATAATGACATATTTTGATTGCAAAGCTATGCCAGTAATCACGCCTTTATTGTTGGTGGTTTTCCTAGTTGGGAATAGGTAAAATTTGTCATTTTTACTGTTTTCATTGGACGCAATAAACAAAAAAAAGCTTTTGTTTCTGGCTTTTATATGGTGCATGTCAGTGTTTATGAATGTGTGAGAAAGACCTTTGCACACTAACCTTGATATGTCTGAGAAATTCAAAATAAGCATCTCAGCTCTCAGAACATAGTAAATGTATTAATGCACACACTATAATTTGCTGTTTTACCCTATAGAACTCCATATAAAAAATTTTGCACAACCCAGTCTCATTATTGGATTTTCTGGAGATCGCAAAATACATCCCAGGAGGTACGGTTTTTGCAGTTTTCGTGAATCCACCTGAGCCCACTTTGTAGGCTTTTTCATATCTCAAATTTCTCTCGCGAGTGCCATTCGCGCGTGCTGTTCTCACGTAAAACCACCAGAGGCCACTCGCACCGATTGACCCGATCACGCCCTTCTCTAAACCCAACTGAGAGTGTTTACAAAAGCAATTCAGAAAAAGAAAAGGATCTGGATTCCCTTGCGGCCGCCTGATTTTTACCACATTTTCAGATCTTACTATGTTCTCTCCCTGTTATTTACTCATTTATTAAATTTTTTGCCTTTTGTTTTTGTCTTACCTGCTCTCTGGAACCGTTCTTAACCAGACTTGAACCCTGTTGTTGTGGTCAACTCCTCTCTGCATCTCAAGTCCGCCAACGTACACGGCGAGCTACTAGGCAAACTGGTGACAGTGGAAAAGCCGTCCACACAGAGGTAATCAGTCAGTAGGTAGCGCAAAAAGACACAGAAGCCATCAGCGGTGTCATACCACTCCATAGCGTTCCTTTGAAAGACAAAATGCAGCACTACAAAGCTCTGGCTACATAATTTGCGCTCTCCAGAAATGTATACGGGGGTATGTTTTCACAATGAGCCTGTGTTGCTTTTGCACAGGCCTATCTTAAGGGTTAATGCTGCCAACTGATGATCAACAGTAAATATTACAAATCTGACCTTCATCCCAAGAGGGAAAACCACCAGAAATCAAGAATGCATGATTTTATTGTGTCATGCCTGGCTTTGCAATCATAAGAAATATCAAAAAACTTATACACATATATATATATATATATATATATACATATATATATATATACACATATATATATATATATATATATATATATATATATATATATATATATATATATATATATATATATATATATATATATATATATATATATATATATATATAAAATAAACAGATTTATATTTATTTATACTAAGTAATTCAAATATGTTTTTGGGTAGTGGGGGCGTGGTCATTATGTCTAGCAATGCCCCTGGGGGTTACTTTAATGGGCTATATGATGATATAATTGATGACTTTGCAGCAAAAAAAACGTTGGATATGGGGTGGTTCGCCCAGGGTGCCATTTAAACTAGAACCGCCACTGATAAAGAAGGATTAATACTGAGGAGAAAACGTTTTCAGATGCCACTTACTTTGTGTTATTACAAGATATATAAATATTTTATTTACTATATTATGCAAAACACGCTTTGAGGTCAGTGTACATTTCATACAACACTCCCGTATTGGGCCCATCTCCCGCCACTCTCCCGTTCTGTTACTTCTCCCAGAAAAACTCCCGTAATTTCCCTCGTAAAATCGCCCTCAGTCCTTAGCTTTTTTGGTAGAGTCTGTAACACCCCCCGGTCACCAACTTTGGTATCCAATCGCAGCGGCCGCCCGAAACCCAGTCCATAGTATAGTTACTAACACCACAGTACAGATACTAACCCGGTTCTACCCCCAACCCAGTCTCCCGGAATTTAGGAGACAAATGTTGGCAGGTACACTCTCAGAAATAAAGGTACGCGAGCTGTTACTGGGGGTGGTACCTTTTCAAAAGGTACAAATTTGTACCTAAAAGGTCCATATTAATACCTCAAGGATACATATTAGTGCCTAAAAAGTACAAAAGTGTTCCTCTTAAAAATTTTAGGCACCAATATATACTTTTGAGGTACCAATATGGACCCTTAAGATACAAATGTTTACCGTTTGAGAAGGTACCACCCCAGTGACAGCTTGCGTACCTTTATTTCTGAGCGTGTACGGTACATTTGCACAAAAATAAACAAACACTAAATTTAATGCCAAACACCCTTTTATATCCTGGTTTTATCAAGACATACAAATACAACTCAACTGTCCTCGTATTGAAAAGAATGACCTCCAAAAACAGCAACAAAATGATTCATGGATTCCGTTTAGAGACTGTTGTTTTCGCATTATGAGAAAAAAAAGCACATCTATAGCTCTCAGTACAATAAGTCATGTTCAGTCTGACTGCACTGTTACATCTGCAATAACAGATCCTTCCTGAAAGTGCTTCAGAACCAGAGAGCTCTGCAAACACTCTTGACGGTAAGTGCACAACACCCATTTACAGAAATCTGCTGTTTGTACACTTCACATGGATGAAGTCCATACTGAAAAATGGAGGAGAATGGAAAGCAGAAGCCATTCATCCAATAATTGCTCAGCTGCTTGTTTACATAGTGTTTTCCTACTACGGTGGAGTGTAAATAAATGACCCCCAAAAAAGATGTATTAAAGGGATAGTTCACTCAAAAACGTATATCCTGTTATTGTTCACTAAAACCTATAGAGCTTCTCTCTTCTGTTGTACACAAAAGAAGATACTGTAGTGTTGTCACGATACTGGAATTCACAATATAGGCTCATTCTGAAAACGTAGCCCTATATACGTTTCTGGAGATCACAAGTTACGTACCCAGAAGTACGTATGTACCAGCTGCAACATACCAGCTGACCGCTTACCTTCATGTGGACGTTTTTTTTACTGTTACCAGTTTGTCCGGTAGCTCGATACGTACGTTGATGGCAGGGGCGCAGCTGGGGGAAAGTTCTGACGATTCTATGGGCCCCACGCATTTTGGGGGCCCCCGGAGATATTATTGGTCAGAAGACAATCGTCTGTGATATCATGTAATTTTGTTTTTGATTGTCAGGATGATGTAGGGGTATAGTTATAATAATATTTATACAATATAGTTCTAATGATATTTATACATGATCAAACTAGTGTGCAACTTAAGCAAAACTAATACTAAAATTGTTTTAAATTTGGTTTTGTAGTTCGGGCCCAAATAAATATTTATTGCCGTTTTTAATCGTTTAAGTTCATTTGATTGAATATATACAGATCAGTGGATGTTATTGATGCATTTATTGGGTAAAATTGCTACTTTTTATTGCTTTTTTTCACATTCAATGTGTTTTTGGTCATTATCAATTCACTGTCACTTTAATTGAGCGTGAGCAGCGCGGCAAAAATAGACCCAGCGCCGAAACTATCACGGCACTGCTGCTTCAGCGACGTGCTGCTTCTGCATGCGGTATGAAAGGTTAAATCTGTTAACATGGATGCCAAAAAAAACACACACACTGCTCATGCTCTGCTCACACTTGCGGTGTGAAACAGGCCTAAGAACGCGCTCAGTGGCGCTCAAATGTTAGCGGGAAGTGGATGCATTTAAAATTTCAGTACCCATTGGTATCGAATTCCAGTATCATGACAACACTATACTACAGTATAGGATTTTGTGTATTTTTTTAGCATTAAGTGGAGTTTAGTTATAAACTAATTTCGAGAGGATCACGTGATTATGATTGAACACGGCTGGGTTACACTTTAACCACTCATGATTGTCCAATCAGACGATCCCTAACTCACTATAAAGAGCCAGGGTTTCTTACTACAGTCCATCTTCGATTTGAAGAACCCCCCCCCCCCCCCCTCCTTCCACCCCTACTCCTCCTCCTTCCTAGACGGGTGACACGGTGGCCCAGTGTTAGCACTGTTGCCTCACAGCAAGAATGTCAATGGTTCTAGGCTTTACCAAACCAGCAGGCATTTCTGTGTGGAGTTTACACGTTCTCCTCGTGCTCACGTGGGTTTCCCCCGGGTTCTCCGGTTTCCTCCCACCGATTAAAAAAACATGCAACCTAAGTCATTGTCTAAATCAACACATAGACTTGCTCCCTACCTAGTATCTATCTCGCTAAAGAGAAGCACTATCTGCTCTTCAATCACCACGACAGGGGAGTTCTCGAGATCTACCTGAGCTCAGAGCTCCCCTCTCGCCCTGCAAACGGGAGGGAGCCCGAGGCTCAAGGACCTTTTGAGCTCAGGGCTCTCTCCCGGGACAGCATGCCAAACTTGCTTTATAATCAATCATCAGCTAAGTGTGAACTCTTGAAAGCCATGTTAAAAATGACTAATTGAAACTTTTTTTTTTTTTTTTTTGACTTCCATAGTAAATTTTTCCAACACTGTTAAAAAAGTTGGGTTCCACAAAATAGTTTTGTGTTGGGACAACATGAAGGAATTAAGTTAACTTAATAGTTTTGACAAACTTGAGTGGACTGAACATAAAACTATTAAGTTGTACCCCCAAAAAAACTCAAGAATTGTGTTGTTACGGCTTATTTTAAATAAGTAGTTTGAACAAACAGCAAAAGTTACTTTTTGAGTGTACTATATGAAAGTCAATGCACTGTAAAAACAAGTGCTGGGTTCCACACAATTCCTTCATGTTGTCACAACACAAATTGATTAATTTAACTTAATATTTAAAAAAAAATTCAGTGGATTGAACATAAACTAATTAAGTTGTCCCAAAAAAACTTAAGAATTGTGTTGTTTGAGCTCATTTTAAATAAGCAGGCTGAACAAGCACACAATTCATTTTTGAGTGTGTGTGCCAGCAACCAGCATTCTTCAAAATATCTTCTTTTGTGTTCAAGTGAATAAAGAAAGTCATAAAGGTTTAAAACAGCATGAGGTATAAAGTAAATAATAAAGTCATTTCATTTTCTGAACGTCAATGGATCCAATCAAGACAATCATTTTGGTCACACTTTATTTTGACGGTCTGTTTGTTGAATTTAAGTTACATTGCAACTAATTATCATTAGATTATAAGTAGACTGTTAGGTTGGGGTTAGGGTTGGGGTTAGGGTTAGTGTAAGTTGACATGTAATTGCAAAGTTTCTTATAGTCAGTTAAATGTCTGTTGAAGGACTGTTAAATGTCAGTGTCAACAGATATTAAATAGACAGTCTACTAATACTCAAATGGACCATCAAAATAAAGTGTTACCATACTTTTTCCTACTATGCAAGTCAATGGGTGCCAGCAACCAGCATGCATCAAAATAGCTTATTTTGTGTTCAATGGAATAAAGAAACTCATAAAGGTTTAAAACAGCATGAGGTAAAGTAAATAATGAAGTCATTTTATTTTTTTTGCAAGTCAATAGGTCCAATCAAGTCAATAGTTTGTCCTACTATGCAGGTCAATGGGTGCCAGTAACCAGCATTCTTCAAAATAGCTTATTTGTGTTTAACGGAATAAAGAAACTCATAAAGGTTTAAAACAGCATGAGGGAGAGTAAATGATGAGGTCATTTAAATTTTTTGCAAGTTAATACATCCAATCAAGTCAATAGTTTTTCCTACAATGGAAGTCAATGGGTGCCAGCAACCAGCATTCTTCAAAATACTTCCTTTTGTGTTCAACGGAAGAAAGAAATTGCTAAAAGTTTAAAACAACATGAGGTCATTTTCATTTTTGAGTCAACTTTAAGAGAGGACATTTGGTCTGTTCGCTGCATGCAGTGCTGCTCAAAACCTCTTGATCTTTATATTGGGAAGAGAGAATTAAAAAAAAACTAACAGTGGCAGCAGGAGAAGCCTCATTTTCACGTCCCGAGAGAACTCGCTTACACAGTGTAAGTCATCAAAGATCAGCGAATGTGAATATTTCTTTAATTTCTCCACAGTCTTATATGTCAGTGAGATTAAAGAGCTCATGCGATGCTTTGTAATGTTTTCCATTGGTGTGTAATGTATCTGATGTGCTTATATAAGATCTGCAAAGTTACAACGCTTCAAGTCCCCCTTAAAAGAGATTTATTCTGCCTAAAAGAAAAGTCTGATCCAGACCCGACTAAAATACATCCATCCGAGTCTACTGCATATTACTTCCACAAACATCTGACACAATTTGAAATATAAGCATATGCAAAAAAAGAGAAGGCTACAGAATAAAAAGTTTTTTCCATTTATTTATGGTTGTGAATTGCATTAAGGGATGTTGAGCTCTGCTCTGTTGACTTTAGATGTTGAAAATTCAACTCTACAGTTTAACAAAGTGACTTTTATTGACATTTTAGAAGTTTGAAATAATTTAATGTATAAGAAATAATATCTAGAGAAATACCTCTGTAAGGTAGGGGAGCGCGGGGCACAAAGTAACGCGGGGTTACATGTAACATGGAGTTTTAAGTTATTTGCTCAGGGTGACCATGGCAGACGTCTTCCTGCCAATTATTGAAATTTTTCGGCGAAATTTGGATGAGAAACACAGGAGAAACCATTTTTGCAGCATAAAAGTATTTTTTATTACAGTCGATATTTTTTTATTTTGAAAAAAAAATAAAAATCGATGAAAGTATGTACGTAAAATCTGATATTGTTGAGATTACCGTCTTCTAGGCTAAAAAATGAAACCATTTTGAAAGATGTATAAAACACAGTGACTGGTAGCCAGTTTTGAGTAAAACATGGCACAGCGGGGTTAGTTGTAACAGGGTGTTACAAGCCACACACTGTTAGACACCAATTAAACTAACAAAATATTTATTTGAATTTTGAGTGTAATGTTGAGAACTTTTAAATAAAAAAATGTTTTTTAATAGAAAATATTGTTTTAATAGAATTTTTTTTTTATTGCTAATAATGCAAATAAATATTGTATAATAATGGATAAATGGATAATAATGCAAATAGATTCAAATGTGTTTATCCAATAAACAAAACAATAAATAAACATACTGTGCTATGTAGAATAAAAAAAAAATGAGCCAATTACTGAGGAAATATAGCTACTATTTAAAGTAAACTGAGTTTAAATTAACTGTGTGAAATCTGCCTTTATAAGCATGTGTTACAACTAACCCCCTGTCTGTTACAACTTGCCCCGCAGGTGGGGTAAATAGCAACATTTTTACTCCTTTTGGCAATACTGCACAGAAACCATAGGTCGGGTGATCATAATTCCAGTGCTCATTTGTAGGAGAGGCTTGTGTGTTGTTGGTAAAAAAAATGGTTTGTCTAACCCCATACTTTGTTCATTATTTGACCAAAACCAAAAAGTGTTACTTTGTGCCCCGCTCTCCCCTAACAGAAAATGTACTGACAGGGTTTTATAGCGTAATATACAACACCAACCCAGACAATATATCACTATAAACTAATAAAAGTGTTCATAAAAGTCACTTTTTTGACCTTATCAAGGTTAAACGTTGCTGGAAGAAAGATCAAGATCCCGTAATGCAATTCAAAAGCAGAAATAATGGGGAAAAATAAAACAATGTTTATCCACCATCTTTATTGTTGGTGTTTTTCCCTGTTGAGAAGAGGTTCGTTTGTCATTTTTACCCATTTCATCAGTTGCAATGATAAAAAAACATAGTTTCTGGCTATTGTTTAAATTGTCTACAATTTCGTTATGTTCGGGCTGTTTTTGCCCCATTGACTATAACCACATTTTTTATTACAAAAAACAGAAAACTGCTAATTTACGGATATTATTCACAGAGTAGGCTTCAGTGAATAATTTTGTCATGTTTTGGTGATGCTGTGTGTTTCCAGAATGTTTTAAAAGTGTTATTTTGTTATTTGGCACACTTTATTTTGATGGTCCGTTTGTTGAATTTAAGTTACATTGCATCTACATGCCAACAAATTCTCATCAGATTATAAGTAGACTGTTAGGTTGGAGTTAGGGTTGGGGTTAGGGTTAGTGTAAGTTGGCATGTACTTGCAAAGTTTCTTATAGTCAGTTAAATGTCTGTTTCAACAGATATGAAGCAGACAGTCTACTAATAGTCAAATGGACCATCAAAATAAAGTGTTACCTGTTATTTAGTTATTTTTTTATTTATTTTTACATGTTCGAAATAAACTCTGATATTTAAAATAAAAATGTACCAGTACGTGGTTTTGATTAGACTGCTTTTTTTTCCTTCAGTTTAGTCTTTTTAGTCCAATCACAATTCTATCCCTTAGCCCTTCCCCTTACCCCAACCCTTCGTTTTGCACGTTCACGTGATGGAGCTTGAAGGTGTAGGGCTAAGGGGAAGTGGTAAATAGCCCTTCGAACGGAGATTTTTCAGGACCACACTCAAAACCAAAGGGTAAGAAAATGTCCCAGAATACACCATCAAAACAACAGGATAGCTGCACCCGGAAGTAAGGAGATGCACAAATTAGTATTTCTTTGTCATTATTATGAATTTTTACGACAAACAAACATATGTTTTAATATATTTATAACCGCGTTTGTGTTTTACCGTCATTATTTAAAAAAAAAACGCTAAATTTCACGATCTATAATTCATAATAATAACTCCTGTATAGCAGTCCTACAACATTCTGACATTCGATGACACTTGAATACTCTGTCAGAAAAGTCTAATGGATGCGAATGAGATTTTTACAGTGTCTGCTAAAACGTTAATGTTGTGTTTGTGTGTTTACATGGATCCTATACATCAATAGCCTTTTTCTTATCCTGCCTTTAACAAACAGCCGATGAATCCCCCGTTGTAAGTGAAAATGACGGGAACACAGCACAAGGCAGGGGCCAGGAGGGGCAGACTGGAACAGCATTTTTACCCGGGACAAGTTATTGAAGGTCAGGCATAATTGAGAATTGGGAAGGGGAGGGGGGCAAATTGTATCTATGCAAAGTGGGAGGGGGTGGAGAGACACGATATTTAAGTACAATAAGTATCTAAGTGTGTGTGTGTGGGGGGGGTTGTTGGACAGGCACGATATTTACAAAAAGTAAGGAGGTGGACAGACGCT
The DNA here is from genome assembly GCA_903798195.1 of Danio kyathit. Taxonomy (NCBI): domain Eukaryota; kingdom Metazoa; phylum Chordata; class Actinopteri; order Cypriniformes; family Danionidae; genus Danio; species Danio kyathit. The sequence continues at coordinate 8,549,568 of LR812536.1, read as the reverse complement.
ATATTTACGGAAAGTGGGGGAGGTTGGAGAGCCGCGGTCTTTCCGAGAAGTCAAGGGGGATGGGCAGGCCACCGGGAAATGTTGGTGAAAGCCCGGAGCTCCCTATGGCCAGTCAATGCAGAGGTTTTTTAAACTTCGACCACTGACTCTTCACAGCCTCATCTTTGGGTAGGGAAAATAACACCAACTTTCCCTCACACTTCACAGTGTCTTCGCGACATGATTCAACCAGGATGTGCTACAGTGTTTGTCTTCCTCTTTAAGTTTTACTGTGTTTGTGGGCGAGGCCGGGGTTTCAATTTACCCGGGTCTGCGCGTGCAACAAATAGGCGGGGCTTCACGCAGCTGGGAATTTGAACCAATATCAGTCGACTCTTTTATAGATGAATCAATAGTTTTAAACACGGTGCGCTTTCAGATTTAAACATCAGCTGGATATTTCACTTCACTTAGAGCTGTGTTACAAACTGCATGGAAGGTCATTTTCAAAAACTCATAATATAGGCACTTTAACAAACACAACCTTATTGTAAAGTGTTCCCGAAAAAAGTCCATCCAGCAACATAGACACGCATCGTGAGTAGTTTCTGGAAAGAGTACCACAAAATCATTTTGCATATAAAACGCAGCAGCAGACAACACTTCCTCTTTGTGCATCCGCTGCATGCTAACCGTCTAGAGGAAGTCAACAGTGCCAGATTGAGGAGTAAATGTCAGAGCGCAGTCATTAATGATGCTGCTACGTGCAGCTGTTACACACAAATGTAAACAAACAAGGCTCTGATTTGCATTGAGCCGGTTTTGCTAGTATAAAATCAGTATATGCCTCATTGATTGATGCGGGTTTCATCATTATTCAGTGACAGATGATGCAAGTGACCTTGCTTATATGCAAAACCACGAATATATTAACCCTCTCCAGCCTATAATCGCAAAATAAACCGGAAAAGTCTAGAGGGGATACAACTGCAGATTCTCACATCAATATAGCATCATTTTGGTCACACTGCACAACAATAATTCACATTTTATTACTTTGAGTGGTAGATTTAGGGTTGGAGTGGAGGTAGGCGTTAATAAAATACAATTACTGGGTAATTTAATAAATAATATGAATAATACTCGTATATAACTATTGTTTTTACATTACTGTGATGATTGGGGTGGTGATAGATGTTGATAAAATACAATTACTGGGTAATTTAATAAATAATATGAATAATACTCTGTTTAATTATTGTTTTTACATTACTGTGATGGTTGCGGTAGAGGTAGGGGTTAATAAAATACAATTAATGGATAATTTAATACTTTGATGGTTGGGGTGGAGATAGGCATTAATAAAATTTTATTTAATGGGCAATTTAATAAATAATATGAATAATACTCGTATATAACTATTGTTTTTACATTACTGTGATGATTGGGGTGGAGATAGATGTTAATTAAATGCAATTACTGGGTAATTTAATAAATAAGATGAATAATACTCTGTTTAATTATTGTTTTTATATTACTTTGATGGTTGGGGTGGAGGTAGATGTTAATAAAATACAATTACTGGGTAATTTAATAAATAAGATGAATAATACTCATATATAGCTATTGTTTTTACATTACTGTGATGATTGGGGTGAAGATAGATGTTAATTAATTGCAATTACTGGGTAATTTAATAAATAAGATGAATAATACGCTGTTTAATTATTGTTTTTATATTACTTTGATGGTTGGGGTGGAGGTAGATGTTAATAAAATACAATTACTGGGTAATTTAATAAATAATACTCGTATACAGTATAACTATTGTTTTTACATTACTGTGATGATTGGGGTGGTGATAGATGATAATAAAATACAATTTAATGGCTAATTTAAAAAATACTATGAATAATACTCTGTATAATTATTGTTTTTACATTACTGTGATGGTTGCGGTGGAGGTAGGGGTTAATAAAATACAATTAATGGGTAATTTAATACTTTGATGGTTGGGGTGGAGATAGGTATTTTTAAAATTTTATTTAATGGGCAATTTAATAAATAATATGAATAATACTTGATATAATTATTGTTTTTATATTATTTTAATGGTTGGGTTTAAGGTTGGGGTTCGGGTAGATGTTAATAAAATCCAATTTGATGGGTAATTTAATAAATAATATGAATAAAACTCGTATATAACTATTGTTTTTACATTACTGTGATGGTTGGGGTGGAGGTAGACTTTAATAAAGACAATTTAATGGGTAATTTAATAAACAATGTAAATAATACTCTGTATAATTATGGTTTTTATATTATTCTGATGATTGGGTTTAGAGTTGGGGTCGGGGTAGATGTTAATAAAATACAATTAATGGGTAATTTAATAAATAATATGAATAATACTCTGTATAATTATTGTTTTTATATTATTCTGATGATTGGGTTT